>VRLP01006687.1:0-26730 GCA_009660295.1 Lophius piscatorius | reverse complement strand
CCTTGAAACGCCGCTCAAGGACACGCCCAGCTGCCTTCATTTCCCGTAGCTCGCTGGTGAACCAGGGGGCTGAGCGGGAGAAGGTGACTGTTCTAGTTTTTACAGGAGTCGAGCCCAGGAGTCTACATGATGTAGAGCAAGAACCTGAATCCACATCCTCCCAGGGGTCCTACAGAGGCTCCCTGGGCCAGATGCAGGGAAAAAATGTCACTATGTATCGCTGTATTTGGTTGGATATGATTTAAAAAGTTACACTCTTGGAGTTTCAATGCAAAATACAGCTTGGATGTAAACAAAGTTTGCTGTCAAAGTTAAATGCTCTTACACTTTAAGTATAACTAAAAGTATATTTTTGTGATCTAAATGTGGTCCAATTCATTCCTATAAAGTACTATAAAAGTACACTTGAAAGTTTACAACGGAGTTGAAAGTGTCCAGGATTTGGTATCAGTCTGCTGTACCTGGTTTGGTCTTCTGTTTGCCCCACTGTGTAGGATTTCCTGTTTTATTTTGGAATTTAATTTCCCCCACGTCTTGTTTTCTTCCCCTGTTTTTTTCTTCAGTTCTCTCTTTTCTTGACTCATCATTTCCTGTCTCATGTTTTGTGGTTCATTACACACCTTTCTGCCTCCTCACTCACTGATTGGTCCGTCTTGACTGTCTCATTTTCTACCTGTTTCACCTGTGTCTCGTTGACTTTTCTGTATGTAAGTCTGTCGGGATTTGTCTTCTGTGACATTTCATGATGTTCAGTGTGACTCATGTTCCATCCACTATTTTCACTAATAGGTTTACCCCGGTGTTTTTCCAGTTTCTTTACTTTCAAAAGTACCTGTGAAGTTTGTTTAGCCTCTGCTTCCTAATTTGGACTTGTTTGTGTGGACTGTTGGATTACAGTGCAGTGAAGCTGCCTTTTGGCTGCATTTTGGATTCTTCCATATTCCTCGACTTCCATAACCCCTGTGGAACTTTCTTTAGAATGCTTTATGCTTCAAAACCTGGCCTGTATTTCAATTTATCTGTATCGTCTTATGACACTACCGTGTTTGTACATATGGGTGACCCATTCTCGAACTGCTGAGTTGACATAACAAATAGGGTCATGTAAAACCACAGATCCCATCCTGTTTCTCAAAACAAGCCCAGTATTTTCTTCTTCTTTTTTGGCTGTTCCCTTTAGGGATCGCCACAGCAGATCATTTGTTTTCATCTTGCCTTGTCTTCTGCATCTTCCTCTGTCACACCAACCAACTGCATGTCCTCTCTCACCACATCCAGAAATTGCCTCTTTGGGCTTCCCCTTTTTTTCCTGCCTGGCACCTCCATCTCCGGCATCTTTCTACCAATATATCCTCCTTTTCACGTGTACAAACCGTCTGAATCTGTCCTCTCTTACTTTGTCTCCAAGACGTCTAACCAGGGCAGTCCCTCTGATGTGCTCGTTTCTAATCCTGTCCATCCTCATCACTCCCAAAGGAAATCTTAACCTTCAACTCTGCCACCTCCAGCTCTGCCTCCTGACTTTTGGCCCGAGCTGCCGTCTTCAAGCCATATAGAAGGGCTGGTCTCACCACCTTATTGGCAACCTTTCCCATCACTCTTGCTGCTACTCTTCTGTCACAGATAACACCTTACACTCTTCTCCAACCTCTCCATCCTGCCTGCACTTGCTTCTTTACCTCTTTTCCACACTTCCCGTTGCTCTGAGCGGTTGTTTCTGAGTACTTAAACTCCTGCACTTCCTCATCTCTACTCCTTGCATCCTCACTGTTGAACCTACCTCCCTTTAATTCACACACATGTATTCTGTCTTGCTGCTACTGACCTTCATTCCTCTTCTTTCCAGTGCATACCTCGACCTCTCCAGGTTTTCTTGCACCTGCTTCTTACTCTCATTACAGATCACAATGTCATCCACCAACATAAAAGTCCATGGAGTCTACTAGCGGACCTCGTCTGTCAGCTTGTCCATCAATAAAGTTAAACAAGAAGGGGCTCAGAACCGCTCCTTGATGCAGTACCGCTTCCACTTTAAACCCATCCGTTACTCCTACTGCACACCTCACCGCTGTCATGCTGCTCTCACACACATCCTGAATAACTCTAACATACTTTTCTGTCACTCCAGACTTCCCCATGCAATTCCACAATTCCTCGGCCCTCTGTAGCACGGTTTCAAGTCAATAAAGACAAATAATATAAAAAAATAAAAAAATAAAGACACGATGCAACTCCTTCTTGCCATCTCTGTACTTCTCCATCAGCACTCTCAAAGCAAACAGTGTATCCGTACTGTTCTTTCTCGGCATGAAACCATACTGCTGCTCACAAATTGTCACCACTTTTCTCAACTTAGCTTCCACTACTCTTTCCCAGATTTTCATCATGTGGCTCATCAGCTTTATACACCTTTAGTTCCTATAGCTCTGAACATCACACTTTTTATTTTAGGACCGGCCGCCTTTCCATTATTCATTCTTTTCAAAACGTCTGTCCCTTGTCACTTGTATTCTGACTTTTCCCTAATATTGGGGGGCTTCAGAAATGGCGATGCTGTAACATTAATTGCCAAGAATCCTAACTACAACCTCCACAACCCCAGTCCTTAAGTACAGAGGTGGTATTACTTGCAATATTTGAATATTAATCACTTTAACTTTAAGATTTACTCCTAAAAGGTCCTATTTGTTTGTAATTTTTGTCATTTATGTAATGTTGTTATTATTTGGTTTCAATTCATTATTAATTTATAATCAAGAATAATGAAAAATGCAGGTTGTGAACAGATATTAACGTTGTACTGTGGCCACTTACTTACCTCTTTGCTCCCACTGGGCCCCGGACAACCCAGTCAAAAGTCCCTTGAACTGCACCTACACTGAGCTCAGGACCCTGTCAAAATAAAATAACCTATGCTGTCATCCCCAACAGCAAGGGTACATCCCCAAAAATACCCCAATCCCATTCGTTGTAAAAGCATCCCCCCTGATTGAACTCACTATTTCCACAGTATTTTTTTCGCAGAAAAAAAACAAAGTTCAATGAATTGAGTTAAATTATGAATTATTGGTTTAACTCCTCTTGTATATGCACCAAATTTTGACTAAATCAGACCAACGGTTGAGAAATGATGTTCAGAAGACTTTTGGAGATCGAGCTACCCCTAGAGTCAGAAAAACACAACCAAACTTCCCCACAACCAATGCAATTCTTGCTTGCATTAGGTTTTATTGCGGTATAGAGTTTGAAAATAATCCATCAACTATTCATGAGTTGTGTACAATAGTGTTTTTTGCGTAAAAAGCTCCCCCTAGTGAGTAAAATATGAACTACTAGATTAAAAATATAATATTTACAGGATAGGTCTTGATTCAATTAATATGCATGGAATTTGGACTAAATCGGACCAACAGTGATGTTCTAAAAACTCTGTTTTTGTGTAAAAAGCTGCCCGTAGTGGATAAACGGTTGAGAAATTTT
This sequence comes from Lophius piscatorius, assembly GCA_009660295.1. NCBI lineage: Eukaryota > Metazoa > Chordata > Actinopteri > Lophiiformes > Lophiidae > Lophius > Lophius piscatorius. The sequence continues at coordinate 23,250 of VRLP01006687.1, read as the reverse complement.
GTCTGGAAGACTTTTGGAGATAAAGCTCTCCCTAGTGTCAGATATAAACAACCCACCTTTCCCTGAAACAGTTCAGTTTGTCCACACACCAAAGTCTATGGTGGTATAAAGTTTGAAAATGATCCATGAAAAATATTGAGGTATGTCTGGAAAGAGTGTTTTTCCATAAAACAGCTCCCCCTAGTGAGTAAATTGTGAGCTACTAGAGTAAAATATGATAGTAACAAGATATATCTCCTCAGGTCATTTCATATACACCCGATTTGGACTAAATATAAGCAATGGTTAGGAAGTAATATCTGAAAAACAGTTTTTGATAAAAAGCTCTACCCTGTGAGAAAATATGAACTATTAGAGCAAAACACAACGTAAACAAGAAAGGTCTCCTCATGTCGATTCATAACCACCAAGTTTGGACTAAATCGGACCAACGGTTGAGAAATTATGGCCGGACAATTTTGCAGATAAAACACTCCCTAGTGTCAGAAATATTCAACCAAACTTTCCCCAGAACACTCCAGTTCTTCCTCACTCCAATGTCTATCTGGGTCTGAAATTTAGAAAAGTGACTTGATACAGTTTTTTTAGTAATTGCGATAAGACGAAGGATCTGCGGCGGTGGCGGACACAGTACCCGCAATGATGATAATGAAGATGATGATTTTTCGACTGTTTGTGCATATAATTACATAAAAACTTCAAGGGCTCACCAACCAAATTAGTAATGTTAGTGCTGTGCTAATGTACTGTTCAAAATGATATCCAATATTAGTTGCTACTTGGACAGAAAACGGAATATTGCCGCCCTATGGGTCAAAGCACAGCAACAAAAATAACACAGCACTGCATAACTGAACATAACAGACCTGAGGCGTCATCAACTTAATAAAGCACGGTACCGGACGAATATTTCTGTCTGAGTAAGACCAGGAGTGAAAAGAGAACTCCCGAGTTAAAGTGAATGGCAGAGACGGGTGTAAGTCTCTGCTGATAGACTGTAAACAGGTTGGAAGCCCGACAAAATCTACGGCACACATGACGGGAATTATGGCTGAAGTTTTAATTTTGTATCACAATGGTTGCCAACGTAGAACGCTAACTACAAGGATAATGATGCGACTTTCCAAAATGATGAATGATAATGTTCTGTAACCAGAAATGGTGGACTCAAGCTGTGTCAGCAGATTAATAGTAGTTGAATGGATATTTATGACCTGCTGCTGCTGTACTCTGTGCAGACGAATGAAGATCTAGAAAAGTTTCCGTCAGTTATTCTTCATACCCCCCTGTCATTCACACCCTCAGTCGCAATTAAACACTTCATGCTCTTGGGTGCCAATTGATATCAGCTGTTCTCATCAGCTGAACACGTTTATCCAGTATCATGGTGAATTTCCGTCATTGTTGGTCCAGTATCTTACTGCTTTGTCTTAAATATAGCTCTTTCATGCCGCTTTGTTTTGCACCCTCTACCTCCTTATCTCAGCCCATCGTCGTAGCAGATCCATCAACTACATCATTCTTCAGTCTCAGCTGAGACATCAGCCGCCACCACCATTACGCAGACTCCTAGGGGGATGTACCTTCCTTCCAGATCAGGGGAGATTCCCTTTGATCACAATCTCCTTGAAAAGCCAGAACGCAGAACGCTTTCTGACAAACTGATGATTACGTATTAGCTGTCGTGATAAACATTCACGAGATGAATTAGGTGGAACTTTTACAAATTCTCATGTTGTGAAAACATCTTTTATAAATTCTTGCTATATACTATATTTTAGACCCATATAGACCTTAGTGGTAAGGAAGAACTGGGGTGTTTTGGGGAAAGTTTCAACTTCTGACACTAGGGGGAGCTTTAGCGCCATAATTGCTTGACCCCGGTTTAGTCCAAATTTGACGCAAATGCATCAACTCAAGGAGATCTATCATGTATGTATAATTTTTTTTTACCCTTATTTTAATCTAATAGTTCATAATTTAGACAATTTAGGACTTTTTTTTTTTCTTCCGCTAAAGGAGATCTATCTTGTATATCGTGTTTTAATTTAATAGTTCATATTTTACTAGCTAGGGGGAGCTTTTGTTGAAAAAACTTTTTTTCAAATATATAACTAACCATTGGCTCTATGTAGTCTAAATTTTGTGATTATGAATCGACTCAAGGAGTCCTATCTTGTAGATATCATATTTTACTCCACTAGTGTTTATTTTACTCATTAGCAGGAGCTGTTATTAATATATATATATATTTTTTTACAAGAAACACTGTTTTCCGGACATAATTCAAAATTTTTTTTCATGGATCATTTTCAAATCTTATTCCTTCATAGACCTAAGTGCGAGGAAGAACTGGTATGATATAGGGAAAGGTCGGTTGTAAAGTTCGGATACCAGGGGAAGCTTAATGGGCAAAAGTTTATTGGCCATAATTTCTGAATTGTTGGTTCCGATTTAGCCCAATCGATCTCATTGACATCTATCATGTATGTATCACATTTTACCGTTATTTTAATGTAATAGTTCATAATTTACACAATTTAAAAAGCTTTTTCTTTCACTAAAACACTGGAAATAACTGCACATTTAATTTGAGGAGTTCTTCAAAACTTTTCAGGGTTACACCGTTGAGGGTGACAGCGCGGGTCTAGTTCAACGTATAAATCGACTGGTAAGAACTTTATACCATCACACTTATATAGTTCAGGAGGATGTTTAAGAAAAACACTTATTTAGCTTGGGTAACAGACAGCAGTTTGCTGGCATGTGTTAACAACATGACATTAGTTCAGGAGAAATGTACCTTTTTTTTTTAAGTATTGTAAATATGATCATTCGCAGTGAAAGTCAAAAGTTTCAATTCACATATATATGTATTAATAGTGAACGGATCACCTTTAAGTGAAATTCATTCAGCTATTTAAGTAAAATGATCATGATCTTAAAATCAATTACGAACAAAAATTACACCTTGGAATCGTCAATCATAAGTGAAGGATAACTTACTTTTTAATCCTCGTTTCCATGAGATGACAGGGGTAAGTTATCATTAATATGTCCGTCAGTTAATCTGTCCATATCCTGCACAAACTAGATCGAAATATAACAATTTGCTCTTCAGATAACCATAATACAACTTGTTTCTTTTGATAGTTTAAATGTTCTAACTTTAACCATTAGATTTTTTACATATTCTATATTTTGACATTGATAGTAGATTCAAAAATGTCTCTGGAGGTCGGTCACCTTCTCTATAACATTTATTCAAAACAATATCCACAAAACATGGTTATATGCTCACCAACGGAATGGGGTGTTAACTAAATACCAGACTGAACAGAATTATTTCATGTAATCTCAGACCTGGTGAAGACACGGCGGCCAACAATCACACTCACATTTCTGCTTCAAATTGAACTGAATGCCCGCCTTTCTATGGAGTCTTCTATGATTCAGTAGAGAGAGTCTCTATGAGAGTCAATTCATCTATATTAGATTAAAGTTGCCCTCTCATTCATCCTTCACTGTCCCACTCCCTTTTAAATCATGAACCAATTTGCTTGGACAAGACATTTTTTTTTTTTGTTACTGCTGTCTGACTTTATGTCGAACCGTTTTGTCTTTATTTCTGTCTTTTGTTTCATGCTCTGTAATGAAGCTGTGTTGACGGCTGAAGATATATTTTTCCTATCCCCCTATCCCCTCAAACCATTACTGACAGAACTCTTTGTACCGACTTCTTTTCGTTGATGTTTTCTGCTGATGTTTAACTCAGGAACCTCCTGGAATTCCAAATCTTTATACTCTTATGACCCTTTTGGTAGATATATTGGAATGAACAGCCTTATGAAGCGATGTTGACACGGGTGATGTCACAGTTAAGTCTGTTTAATTACAATAAGAGCAGAAATATGTTCTTGCCAAAATAACTTGAAAGGGATGACTCAAGGACTTGTGTTTGTAGCCGTGTCAATATTTATTTTCGTCATGACTGCAGTACATATTAATCTGTGTCAATAAAATGCAATTATATTAATAGGATAGTAGAAGTGGATTGCGTCTTACCTCGTGTGTTAGTTTGTTGGGCTAAAACATGTAATGAACATAGGAAGAAAAAAAAAAAAATGGTGGCAATAACCAGAAACAACCCCTGGAAGTAGACTGATATCAGCTTCTTCTGTATTTTAGGTCTTTATTTCCTACTCCTGTTAATGTTTCAGTTGTCTCCCCTTCATCAGAGCAAGAGGAAGAGAAGGTACAGATCAAGCAATTTATACCAGGTGCTTGAAAATTGGCCTTGGATATCACAACGTGAGGATAAAATGATAAAAGGATCAAAGAAGATGGACATGGCGCAATAAATGAACAGGAAGCTCTATGCAATTGGCCTGTGAGTTCATAACAGTAAAAGGATAAAGGCTGATGGAGATCAGGCAATTGGTAAACAGGAAGTGCTTTGCCAGTGGCTCAAGCAGGTGTGTCCTTAAGCCATGAAGCTCCCTGGGATGTGGGTCTGACCAAAATACAGAATGTATGTTTCAATGACTTGAAATGCATTCAGATAGAACATATGAATGATTATTACTTTAATGCAAATATAGAGTAAATAGAGTTGTCGGACAGTAACTGGTATCATAGCTTCAATTAAAAGGTTGCGGGGGGCACGATTGTCATTGCCGTGTCCCCCGTCGCATCCGCTGCCGCAGTTCCTTTGTACTCAAAACCATTTTCACGGATCATTTTCAAATATATCCCCCCATAGAACTTAGTATGAGGAAGAACTGAATAATTTTGGGAATGGTCAGTTTTTTTTTTTCTGAGACTAGAGAGCTTTATCTCGGCCATAATTTCTTTGGTCTGAATTAGTCCAGGTCTACTTGGTTCAAATATCACTCTAACAGTTCATATTTTACTCATTAGGCTGGTTTTATTTTTCTACCAAAAACACATTTTGGTACAAACCTTTTTCCTGAAATAACTTCACATTTAATTTGAGTTCAATCAGGGGGATTGATTGTACACCGCAGGGCATTGGCAAAATCTGGGCCCAAAACAAACCCTAATTAATTTTGGTCTGGATATAGTAACCGGATTTAAAAAAAAAGTTTTTTAGCATAATGAAAAAACTCACTTTTCAATATTTTATCTAATTTCTCCTGGTATAATGCACATTGATGCACAATATTTCTATGAGTGTCTGCAGTTTGGTGCCTTTTTCTAATAAAAATCAATATCCACCAGATTTATATAGTTGACTGCTGCCCATCCAGTAACCTTAGTTTATGGTTCCAGAGCTGTGAGATTGATTTTGGATAAGGCTTGATTGAATCTAAGGAAACTGTTGGGCTTTGTCAGCAGGAGGGCCGCACCTCACTGAATGCCATTCTACTTACAAATAGAGATGATGACCATGACAACAGAACATCAGACCAAGGAGGCACTAAACCAGAAAAATCCTTCAGATTGTCAGATTTAGCATATGTTCACACAGTGGGATGCACAAAGGCACCTTATCTCGTCAGCAGAAACAGATGACAACCAGCTATTCCTGGAGCTGATCGCTCTTTCCTCCCTTAGATCAGAAGCTATTGAGATAGATAGATAGAGAGAGAGAGAGCGAGAGAGAGAGAGAGAGAGATGTTTGTTGCCCAACCCTTCTATAGTCTCTGTGGGACAACCCTCCCTATCCACCCGCCAGCTCCCCCCATCCTAGTAGATCAAACAAAGGACATCATTTGTAGGCCAAGTCTTTTTCTGAACGTCTCTCTCCTCAGCTCTGCATACCAATCCAATACAGCCCGAAGAAAAAAGCCACACCGTGCTTGTGTGTGTGTCTGGGCCGGGGGTTGGAAGGTCTGTTTGCCTCTCCGTCAAGCATTGATTCATTGTTTTCTCCAATTTAATTCTCCTCCTAGCCTCTACGATCCATTCAGATGTGCCTCTAGGGGAGAAACTTGGGGTAAAGATGTCATCAGGCCTTGTCAAAAGTCCCCCATGTGCCCTGGGATCGTGTGCCCCTGCAAGGACATGTCGGTCAGCCACCCGCACACAAACAGACTTTCATCAGAGCGTTAACTGGCCCTATATTGCGGCGTAAATGACAGAGAAACGAGGCAGTGAGATCAGTGATTGTGACGAGGTTGCCGGAGAATAATAGGTTTCGGCCCAAACGCTGCGCTGAAAAGACAGATGAAAAAACATCTTCTGATTTGAAGGGGGGGAGTTCTACCCTTCTCCTCACTATGAACTTGCAACTGCTGGAGACACCGGAGAGATATTTAATAATTCCTGATAATCAGATAAAGACTCTGTGAACAGATCTGATCAGAATAACAAAACCTCCAGCCTCCCTTCACCCCAGAAGGGAGGCTGGAGGTTGTGACTGTGTCTGTGGGATTCTGACATTTTCAGATGTTATCACTCAGACTCCTCCTCCTAAGCACACACACACCACTCCGACACGCACACACACACACGCACCTGCAGACACATGGCAGAGAAGTGTGACCCATTCTTCAGTGTCACGCTGAGCGACGTCTGGCACATCCTTACACCTGAAGTTGATCAATGCAGGAATGTCCAGAGGGAAATTGAAATCCATAGGAAATTAGGCGGTGCCAGTGATTTATTGGAACAGTAAATCACACTGTGTGATGTGTGAAGCGTGCCTGCTCCCACTCTGTGTACAGTACAGAACCTGGTATCCGACTGGGGTGGTGATGTCATCAACTTGCACCTTCATGTTTCCTTTCATTTACTCAGTAGGTCATTTCCCTCTAGTACGTCGCCCCTCTGACATTTTTGTGATCATCAGGAACCCCTCTGATGCAAAGAAACGGAACGAAAAATAGAAGATCTGTTAATGAAGGGTGTGGCCAATGTTTGAAACATCATCAAAGACTATACGGAAATAAGGCCACGTACTATATTTACTGGGCTGAAGACAAAATAGAGCAGAAAAGAAACCACAGATGAGTGGAGGTAACAGAACTCACAGTTCAGATCAGATCCTAGTTTAAAAAATGTTTTACTTGGAAGACATGAACAAAATACATCTCCTTGGGTCGATTCGTAGGAACCTAATTTGGACTAAATCAGTTAAATGCTTAGGAATTTATGTCGTATTGTATTGTTGCCTGAAAATTGTTGCCTGAAAATTCTTGTATATAAAGCTCTTCCTAGTCTCAGAAATATACGACCGACCTTTCCCAAAAATAATCAAAGGAGGGTATAAGATTTCAGAATGATCCATGCCACAGTTTTTTGAGTCATCGGGAAAGGATCTGTGGTGGACGATACCACTGGCTTTTTGGGGATGTAATAAAAAACAACATTCAATATGCCCAATGTCGAGCCTGCACCCAAAGGTATTTTTATTTACAAGTCATGTAAAAGTATTCAATAATCATTTTCTTTACTTTCTGAGGGAACGTTGCGTGGATTTTGATTAACGAAATAAATCAATGATTGTGTGAAAATCCAAATCCGGATCCATCTGCTTTGCATGGTTAGCTGTTACAAATCCAGTCATATAAATGGTCACATGGTTATGAGTTTGATACGGAAAGTGACTTGACTGAATTAAAGGCGACTTCTTGGGACAGAAACATGATGGGAATAAAATGTTTCACCTAATGACCTTCACGATATACGTGAATCATTTTAACGTTTTATGCTCATGCAGAAATCTGATCCTTTGAAGTGGGCAACATGTGAATCAGAAAAATAAATAAATCTGGCATTAAGTGTGAGTCTCTCAGATTCCATTCATGCGTGAATGTTCAAACAGAGAGAGTGTGTAGTGTGAATGAAGAAGCACCACTCTCTCTCACACACACTCCCTCTTTTTCTGTGTGTCTGTGTTTTTTTCCCCTTTTCCAGGTACACTGCTTGTGTTCTAGCTTGTTTTTGTCCTGCTTTAATTGCTTTTCTTTTTTCGCAGAAAGGAAGAAAAGACAACAACAAGCCATTGAGGGCTGCAGCTAATGGAGAGCCTGTATTTGTGAATGGAAGCATTCATCTGGAGACGTCGTCCGTGAATTACCCCGCACAAAACGGCTGCTCCGAACACCAAACACACACACACACACGGATAAACCCACACATACCGGGAACCAGTCATTACACACACACAGGCACACATACACACATGTATATACAGTATATATATAGACACACACATACGTAGGCCCTGAGATCAGAGGTTCTCAGAGGAGGAAAATAATCACACCTCCACAGAGAGGAGGAGAGGAGGAATGGAGGAGACAGGATGGTGAAATGGATGTTTCCTACCATTTCATTTGGGCCATTGAGCCCAGGAGGCAGATAAAGACACACACACACACACACACACGCACACACACACACACACACACACACACACACACACACACACACACACACACACACACACACACACACACACACACACACACACACACACACACACACACACACAGATTGTAGATTGTATTATAATATACAAGCGTACATACATGAAAACAAATAGCTGTTAGTTTAAGGTGTTGCGGTAAATGTTCATATTGCCATGTATTTTGATACTTTTTGGCAGATTGTGACATGTAGAAGCACAGAAACCTCTTATCACGTAACTACGGAGGTGGCAAAAGTACACATATTGTTTATTCAAGTAGAAGTACACTTTTGCAAAAAAGACCTTGGTAAAAGAGAAGTATATAATTCTTTACGCAAGTAGAAATGGAAAACTACGGATTCTGAAATTAATTTAAGTAATTAAGTAAAAAAAAAAACCCTGATGGAAATTCCTGCCGGCTGTTTTTGTACAATGTTGTCTGAACCCCATGTCAAATCGGGGGCGGGTTACGGGGCTGGAGCCTATCCCAGTTGACATTGGGTGAGGCAGAGTAGGCCTACAGGATGAGTTGCTTACACATAGATCCTGTTTGCACTTGGTTTTAAAATGCATTTTGGGCGATCGGAGCATAAGCAGACACATCAAGTGTAAACGACCTCCAAGACGAATTGTGATCCGTTACTCAAATCCACCTGCCGAGATGGTCTGGGAAACATTTGACCACATGTCTTTTGTAGTGTAAACCTTAATGTGTCCCGATGCTCTCCGCCAAGATCGTAACGGGAAAAAACATCATCAGTGCTGGACGTGGTGGATGTTTTGGTGGAAGAGCACGATTCTTAAAGAGAGTGGACTTGAGAATTGCCCAGTATACTTTGTCCTTTATTCTAAGTTGCATAAGTATATGATCCGGAAGCTAAGCGAGGCTACCACGGCTAATCAAAATATCATGACATGTTCGTCTATTACATCTGTTTTATTCACTAAATATAGCAATTAAAAATTGCGTCCGGTGATGCATCACTTTTTAGTGTCCTTAGTAAACAAGGCGCAAACAAAGCTCGACAAGGCGCCGTACGGCACAGCATCTCCAGGCGCTACAGTGAAACATGAGGAAACAACTCAATTAAACACACCATCGCTGTTCATTACCACCACATAATCACCGCAATTTACTTTCACCAGCAGCACAGCCAGCAAACAAACACAGGTATGTATACAGACGCAGAGAAACACACACACAAAAACACACATACTCACAAACATTCATAGACACTCACAAACACATACAGGCAATCACAAACATACACAGACATTCACAAACATTCATAGACACTCACAAACACACACAAACGACACACACACACAGACACTCACAAACACACACAGACAATCACAAATACACACAGGGGCAGGTATGCATACAGACGCAGAGAAACACACACACAAAAACACACATACTCACAAACATTCATAGACACTCACAAACATACACTGATACTCACATACACACGCAGAAACTCACATACACACGCAGACACTCACAAACACACACAGACACTCACAAACAAACGCAGACACTCACAAACAAACACAAACAACAAACACTGTCACTCACAAGCACACAAAAACAAACAAACACAGACACTCACAAACATACACAAACAAAAGCACACAAAAAACACACACAGAGACTCACAAACACACACAAACAAACATACACAGACACTCACAAACACATCCAGACACTCACAAACATACACAAAAGAAACGCACACAGACACTCACACACATGCAGACACTCACAAACAAACACAAACAAACAAACACAGACACTCACAAACATACACTAACAAAAGCATACAAAAAACACACACAGACACTCACAAACACACGCAGACACTCACAAACAATCACAAACAACAAACAATGACACTCACAAACACACACAAACGAACACACACAGACACTTACAAACACACAAACAACAAACACTGACACACACAAACAAACACACACAGACACTCACAAACAAACACAAACAACAAACACTGACACTCACAAACACACACAAACAACAAACACTGACACTCACAAACACACACAAACGAACACACACACACAGACACTCACAAACATACAAAAAACAACAAACACTGACACTCACAAAAACATACAAACAAAAGCACACAAGAAAACACACACAGACACTCACAAACACACATACATACACACACACAGACACTCACAAACAAAAAACAACAACAAACACTGACACTTACAAATACACACAAACGAACACACATACATACACACACACAGACACTCACAAACAAAAAACAACAACAAACACTGACACTTACAAACACAGACAAACGAACACACAAACACAAACACTTACAAACATTAACAAACAAACAAAACACAAAAACACACACACAAACACGAACAACAAACACTGACACTCACAAACACACACAAACAAACACACACAGACACTCACAAAAATACACAAACAAACACACACAGACACTCACCAACATGCACAGACACTCACACACCGACACAGGCACTCACAAACACACACAGACACTCACAAACATACACAAACACTCACAAACACACACAGACACTCAAAAACATACACATACACTCACAAACACACACAGACACTCACAAACACACGCAGACACTCACATACACACACACATACACTCACAAACATACACAGACACTCACAAACATACACAGACACTCACAAACACACACAGACACTCACAAACATACACAGACACTCACAAACATACACAGACACTCACAAACATACACAGACACTCACAAACACACACAGACACTCACCAACACACGCAGACACTCACAAACATACACAGACACTCACAAACATACCCAAAGGAACACACACACACACTCACAAACATACACAGACACTCACAAACACACACAGACACTCACAAACATACACAAAGGAACACGCACACACATACACTCACAAACATACACAGACACTCAAAAACACGCACAGACACTCACAAACACACGCAGACACTCACACACACACACACATACACTCACAAACATACACAGACACTCAAAAACATACACAGACACTCACAAACGTACACAGACACTCACAAACACACACAGACACTCACAAACACACACAGACACTCACAAACACACGCAGACACTCACAACCAAACATACACAGACACTCAAAAACATACACAGACACTCACAAACATACACAGACACTCACAAACACACGCAGACACTCATAACCAAACATACATAGACACTCAAAAACATACACAGACACTCACAAACATACACAGACACTCACAAACACACGCAGACACTCACAAACACACATACACAGACACTCACAAACATACACAGACACTCACAAACATACACAGACACTCACAAACACACATACACAGACACTCACAAACACATGCAGACACTCACAAACAAACACAACAAACACACACAGACACTCACAAACAATCACAAACAACAAACACTGACACTCACAAACACACACAAACAACAAACACTGACACTCACAAAAACACACAAACAACAAAAACTGACACTCACAAACACAGACAAACAACAAACTCTGATGCTCACAAACACACACAAATGAACACACACACACAGACACTCACAAACATACACAAACAACAAACACTGACACTCACAAAAACACACAAACAAAAGCACACAAGAAAACACACACAGACACTCACAAACACACATACATACACACACACAGACACTCACAAAAAACCAAAACAACAAACACTGACACTTACAAACACAGACAAACGAACACACAAACACAGACAAACACAAACATACACAAACAACAAACACTGACACTCAAACAACACACATAAACAAACACACACAGACACTTACAAACATACACAAACAAACAAAACACAAAAACACACACACAGACACTCACAAAAACATGCAGACACTCATAAACACACACAAACAAATATACACACACAGACACTCATAAAAAACAAAACACGAACAACAAACACTGACACTCACAAACACACACAAACAAACACACACAGACACTCACAAAAATACACAAACAAACACACACAGACACTCACACACAGACACAGGCACTCACAAACAAATGCAGACACTCACAAACATACACAAACAAACACACAAGGACACTCACAAACATACACAGACACTCACACACACACACACATACACTCACAAACATACACAGACACTCAAAAACATACACAGACACTCACAAACACACACAGACACTCACAAACATACACAGACACTCACAAACATACCCAAAGGAACACACACACACACACAGACACTCACAAACATACACAGACACTCACAAACATACACAGACACTCACAAACACACACAGACACTCACAAACACACACAAACAGAAACACGTAGACACTGACAAACAACAAAAACACAAAAAACATACAAACACAAACAAACTGGACGTGGCTAGATCCCAAAAGTTGAGCTTCTATTGGAGGTGAACGTGAGAAAACGGTCATAAAAATCTAAAATGATCAAATGCACACATTCAACTCTTACAAATCACTGGAAAGTCTTCCATCAAATCTTCCATCTTCTCTATGTAATGTGTGTTTTATGGTTGTTGCTCAGGCGAAACTCCATATTTCCCATCTTGTGGGACAATTAAGTTTATCTTGATCAGAATTTCAACTTGGATTAGATTTTTTGATATTTTCCCACACAAAGCTGATAATGATCTGCAAACTTAATTATCAGAAAATCCCCTACACAGAGTAAAGTGACTGAAATATAAACAACTTGCTGTTAAAATTTTAAAGAAACATTCCACCTAAAAATTCTGCTTTCTTTCCCCGTTTCACTACCGTACAATTGATGGATTCTGGAAATCGTTTCCTCTTGCGTGTTGCTGGTATGATTGGTCTCCTGAGGTGATCATGTGATACTCGTCTTCAACAGTGTTAACAGGCCTGCCTGCCATGGCGATCCATCAGGTGACTGCATTGGTTAGCTTGTTGTTGTACTGGTAACAATCTGCCCATACTGCTAGCATCTCTGCTAACATCACTAACGTCTGTTTTCTACCTGATCGCGGAAAAACAGCTCATCACTGGAATTTACATCAGACACACTTTACATCAGACACACTGCTTTGGTTTTCTCTAACCGTCCATCTGGAAATCTACAGCTCAACACACTGGGAGTTTCTCCTCCTTCAGTTTATTACCTGTGTTAACTAACATGTCTCAATAAAATCAATACTGGAATTATGGGAGGAAAATGTGGTGGAACTTGTTGATTGAATACATTTGCATGAAACGAAAAAAAACTAACGCAAGATGCTTCTCTACTAGATACACGACCTGGTGCGGACGAATCCAACGCACCTGTACTGAATTCTAATTTCAGTAAGGTCATAATGTTCAGTATTAGTTGAAGGAATAATTCAAGCTCATGCGTTTGTGATGCTGCTAATCTGCACTGTGATTTACTTTTGAATGTTTTGTCTCCATTCATTCATCGCAGCTCTATTGTAGTCCGCTTTAGTTCTGTAAAACGAAACCAACTGCATTCCCTTGTCCAACAGAACTTTGGAGGGCAAATATTATTCAATATTATCCCCCCCCCCCCGACTTCAAAGCTGTTATTTTCCTTTTCCTGTTTCGACTTGCTGATGCCTTCATGCAGGAGGTCAGAACCTGAAAGGAACTTGACTGACCTGCACACACCCTGACCTCAGCGGCATCCAATAAAGTATTTGGAATGATTTGAAGCCGCCACCCACACCTGCAGGTCAAACGGTGACTGAACTCAGAGACGATTTCAGATCCGAGCAAATACCCACAGCCTGGCTCAAAAACCCAGTGGAGTCTCTCCACAGTGGAGTCCATAGTTTTGGAAATTAAGCATCTAACGATTGAGTTTCAGCAGGATGTTTGATTTACAAGTTGTGCATACTAATATATGCTTCGCTAAAGCTGGTGTCTGTTGTTATATCAGGAGATATCAAATTTACTAAAGTATGCCCCAAAAATCTAAAGCCTGATCTCATCAAGGAGGATAATCAAAGTCATAATGATAATCTCCATGACATACATTCAACATAAACATAGCAGAAATATAAAGAAAATAGAATAAACACAAACAAATAGAGCAGTATTTAATGTCAGGTTGGCTGGACTGGTTAAATTAATAACACTTGGTGATGATATTATTTTCAGCGTTTTCACATTAAAAGTGGAATATTTCGGAAACTTTATTCATCCTCTGACTGTTTTTTAAGCATCAACAATGATTTTGTAAACACGGAGTGAGGCAGGCCTCATCCAGCGCAGTCAGCTGGAAACATGGTTCCATGAATTGGGTTCGAAAGCTCAATCCTGGATGCAAGGGTGGAAATGGTTCTCTGAAAAGTGACGTTTGAACAGGGGGAGGTTGCTTGAGATGCATTGGAGCAGGTCCAAGTGTGGACAAGGAGCAATTCATGCGTCCTGTACGGAGATTTAGTCTGGTTGGATGAACAAGAACTCTCGGCAGAGCAGGTACCACAGAGTTCTCTCAGGGCCTAAATCTGTCAAGACCACCTTCAGAGCTATCCCAAAAGGCCGAACCAAGTAAAGGAAAGAGTCCAGTGGCCCTAAGGAAGGAGATTAAACTCTGAATAGTGATTTTAAATGTGGCCAGAACTCAGATAAACTAGAGGTAAAAGACAGTGATGATGATAGAGAAGCAGTAAAAGGTGGATCCTAGCAGGAATGTTTGTGGAGGGAATGGGCCAACAGGCACAGGTCACTTACTGGAAGCCTGGAGGAAACAGGAAGTGATTTGACAATCACTGGCGACCTGTCAACTGAGTGTTGGTAGAGTTGGGTGTCTGTCTGACCTCTTCTCCGGGCCAAGTCTCTGTCCATTTTTAAGGAATGGGAATGATGTCATCGGGGAGAAGAGTGAGGAACAGGGAACAGCAACACCGCAAAAACCTGTGAATGAGATGTATGTGTGTGTAAGGGTGTGTGTGTGTGTGTGTGTGTGTGTTTGGACGGCAGATTGACTAACAGCTTGAACCTGGATTAGATCCAGAAGCATGGAGAGGGATACATGGATGGATGGATGGAGAGAGTGAGGGGGGGCGGGGAGGAGGAGTAGGGAGGACCATTGATTTTTCAACAGAGAGATCAGCATCCTGACAGAAAGAGTCGAGAGAGCAGCAGAGCAGTATACACACACATACACGCACGCACGCACACACACACACACACACACACACACACACACACACACACACACACGCATACACACAGATGGAGATCTCCCACTGTGACCCTCAACTAAATTCCCCAACTTTTTCGATCTCTCCCCAGGTTTCCAGAGTCAAGCTGCCGCACAACTTTAAAGCCCGAATGTTTGTTTAAAAAAGAAAACAATAAAATATCCTAACATGAAGAGTTTTTCTTCTGATATTCCAGGACCCTTTTCAGCCATTGGAAACCCCTCTGACATGGATCAACAGGAAAGACTGGTTCCGTGTCTCTCTCCCAGTCCGGCTCAGCGTTTTTCTAACAACCCTAGAACTCCTGACAGGAACATGGCGGCCCTTTCTGTGGCTAATGAGGGTTGTGTGTGTTTTTGTGCGGAGGTGGTGGGAGCTGGGGAGCCTGTCACATGTCGTGCAGGAGGAGGGGGGGTGAGATTGAGGAGGGGCAGCCAGAGGTCACGCTGTAATTACACATCCCAGTCCCTGTGGTCAGTGGCCCGACTCGCTCCGTCTAAATACGCTGCCTCAGCCAAAGGAGCAGAGATGGTGGCTGATGGCGGCAGAGGAGGCCGAGGGATGGTTGGCTCTGCATTTGTGGGAACCGGGGACTGATTTTCATTTTAGCGTTTGAATGAGCTGATGTAGTGATTTATTCGCCTTCTGGTGGGGGTTGTTCCTAAAACATGGATAGAACCTCCGTGTTCACACTCACTGGATGATTCTCTCCGATGGTTCTGTGTGGGTGGAAGGTGCTAAGACCTCCTCCTCAACTGGCTCTCCACAGCTCCGGGGTTCCCTTACGGTGGTTCACCTGAACACAAACATGTCAGCGATGACATTTTCTGACAAATAAAAACCCTGGTTCATGTGGAAAATGTTTTCTTTACACTACAATAACTCAAATATTACCTGGAGTTTTTGTCTAATTTCTAGTCAAAATGTCTTCACTGAGATGCAGGGACTTGTTTTTAAACATTTGAACATCTCGGTAAGTCGAAGATTCTTGAAAATATCTCAGAAGCTCAAATGTAGTATTTCCAGCTAACTTGGAGAGAAACCGTCACTGTAAAATGGATAAACTTTACTCTGTAATCTTATTTCAGAGCCGTAAAGGTCTTAGATCCAGAAGAGTATCACTGCTAAATAGAGAGAAACTTTATGAATCTTGACAGGGGAAATTTATGAGGCGAATAAGGAATGTGTTTGGTTTTTTTTTTAAACGAGAAAAAAATATGCAAAAATCCACATATTATAATAAAAACCCAAAAAATAAAAGCGATACATTGTAATCTTGCAAAAAAAAGGTGAAAAAGCAGAGTTCTAAGTATTATATGCTGATTCTGAGACACAAAACCTCCTAAAATATAGTTAAAAATTTGATTTACCTGCTCATTTTAAGATGCGCTTTTTCTAAATCTCACGTTTCATTTGAAGAAATCTTACCAAACTAATTTTCAGTTGTTCTATTGGCAGATTTTTTTTTTTTTTACTTATTACAATCTAAAACCACCTCGTATTCATTTTTTTTTTTTATAAACTTATCTTTCAAGTGGAATTTTAGTGTAAACCATAAGAATCAAGACCTGGTTCTCTTTAAGGGAAATTAAGGAGGCATAAAATAAAATGTATTTCGAAATGCTGCCCCTTGTCAGAGATTTACAACCTGACATCTATGTATTTAAATAAAATAAAAGAATCATCATTTTTGAACAGCTCTCCTTTTTTTTTTTTGTCTTATTGATTCTAATATGTGTGAGCTGATACCTTGGCCAGGTCTCTCTTGTGAAAAACATTTTTTTCATCATAAAAACACTTTAAGTTACTTTTGACTCAGTCAAGACAGTTTGCTGTCATTTCATGAAAACAGTTTTCTGAAATCCCGTGCCACATTGAAAGTTTTAATTCTCGTTCCCCTTGATGATGTACGATATTGTTAATAAAACAAAATATTTAAAATAGATTGTCTTGCTATTAAACTCACACAAGCCCATATACCTGGGATTGTCAGCTGTGGGAACCCCATGTGGAACAACAAATCCTCGCTTCACTGCAAACTGATCATTAACCTGATCCTTTTACACTCTATGTTCAGCATTTAAACAGAAATCAGTCATCTTATGAATGAACTGGTGCCTTTCTGTGCAGACAGCATGGGCTGCACACATTACACGCTGCATCCTCCTCATCCTCCTCATCCTCCTCATCCTCCTCATCCTCCTCATCCACCAGTAACCACACCCATTCCCAATTGGCGGTATATTTAAACTGCAATCCTCTTCCCATGTCTCCCTCTGCCTGACCTGATGCTGCCGCTGCTCTGCACATCCATCGCTGCTCACCACCGACCCACCATCCACCTGTAGGCTCCGATCAGGGGGTTACGTAGTTTACTCATCACTCCCCCGAAACAATCTCCATGTTAAAAATACCAGCAGGGAGTGATGAGGTCAGAGCCTAGATGCCAAAATATAATACACTGCTATGATAATAAACATTTCAATGTTGACTCGTCTGAAAGGGAAAGGCATTTGAAACGATGCATTTTCAGCGCATTTTCATTTTACTTTCCCAAACTTCACAGATAAGATTGTTGAAGAAAACAAATGTAAAAGCAGGTACAAGTTCTACAACTCTGTTACGTCGCCCCAACAACCCTCCTTTAGTGCAGGTCAAAGACAGACTCCACTCCGTCTGAACTGTGTGTGTGTTCAGCTCCTGTGTGTGTGTGTTCCTAGCAGACCAGAGGCCAGGCATGGCCGCCTCCAGCTGAGCGATGCATTGATTTGTTGTTGGTAAACAAACAGCGGGATGCTACAGGTGGATCAATATACCTTGCATGCCTGCCGGCATCCCAGCATGCCTTTCTATTGGGTCGACACGACTCTCCAAGAAGCTGAGCCCCCGCTGTCGCGCTGAAACTACATGTGTAAAATGTTTTCATTTTTAATTGAGCTGAAGTAATTTTTTTTCTTCTATAATCTCACCCTCTTGACATAATCCATAAACTGCCATAACATTATAAACAGCATAGTTGTATGTAGAGCTCATGTTTGGGAATAATATCAGCCACAAGTGGACTCAATAACAAATAATAAAGTAGTTAGAAATGGTACGATGCAGGTTGTGTTTAACTGCAGTGGATAAAAGAATGAGAGCTACCAGCCGAGAGCAAACCAGGGCATTAAGGAGAGAGAAATTAAACTTACTCTCAGACAAAGGGAGACAAAGAAATGGAAAGGATTAGCAGAAGCAGAGGAGCAGAGGGGAAAGATTTCAAAGCCAGAGAGAGAAACTACAGAGAGCAAAAAAAAAAAAAACAGAGGTGGGAGGATTAGTGATGGGCCAGAGATGGCAGGATATCGAAACGGCTGAGGGAAAAGTGAGAGCCAGCGATAGAGGGTGAGCTTGGGATGAGAGAGAAGTTGAGATATAGAAGATATAGAAGACGGCAAACAGTGAGGAACAAATGAGAAAGAGGAGCATGTAGCCACTGAGGGGGAGAGAAAATCCGTGAGAAAGACAGAGGAGGGAGACAGACTTCAAATGAGGGAAACCTGACAATCCATTTAAAGCTTAAATCTTTAAAATATGTCACAGTACCAACGATCTTCCCAGGATGCTCTTCTCCGGTCCTCTCTGTGCACTGGAGGGTTGTCCTGCAGGAGATGAGCAGCTCTACTGAGACACTAGGAGTTAGAACATCCCAGAAGAGGCCTGCTACCTTCCAAAACAAGCTGTCTGATCACAAGGCAGCAGGAAACTAATGCTCCCTTTTCCTCTAAATGTAAGACATTATGAATATTTCATGAAGAGCTAGCTGGAGGTGAGGGAAGGATACCGTCTACGAGAGTGAAGATGATCAGAGACGAAAGGTTTTAGCTGAGAAGGAGAGAAAGTGATGAGAGAAACGTGGCTGAATGTTTGGGTGGATCTCACCCGTCCAGCTCATAGTATGGAAACCTATCCCAGCCGACAGAGACTTCAAAATATTTTCATGTCGGTGGACTTCCTTCTATTTTTCACTAGAGGTCTACAAGTTTGATTAAGTTAAAGGAGGCTGTTGAGTCTTTGCAGCATTTTGCACTCTACTGAGTAGAAGATCAATCTGAATGTTTTATATGCAACACTATGGCTTAAAGAATAGCCAGCTTTTCTTCAGTAATTAAAGGACTACATTTAAAAGATCCGATAAAACATTCTTTAAATATATTCATATATACGAAAAAAGAATCATCACCATTTCTGATGTTAATGTTACAACATACATAAAAAATAAATCATACAGATAAATACAAGGTATTGCCCTTTTATTTTATTTGTGTTTCTACTTTATACAAATCCGATGATATGTGTTGACTTCAAAACGGTACTGATATCCATACAATGCGGACGTAAGGATACCCTTTACTGTGTTTACAATAAAACAATGTAAAATTAAAAAACTACAATTCATGTCAAATAGCAAATGCGAACAGAACTTTTCTCATACCTGACTCAGGTAAACAAACTCGAATCACACGGACTTGGCCAATAAAAAAAGACATAATATAGTATTATTATAATTATTATTATCATAAATGATGATTTGAGGCCCCAGCCTCTCAGATTGTTTTCCTCCGCTATCAGAAACAAAATGTAAAACAGATAGTTGCTAGAAAAGAAGACGGTACTCGGTTTAATCTCATGGAATAAACAGAAGCTTGAAAAAAAAGAAGCCCTAAAAAGAACCTGTGTGCGTGTTGGCTGAGTTGGAGCGGGAGGCACAGTCGGATGGGAGGAGAGAAGGAGTCTTGCTGCGTCTACATATGTAAAGCAGCAGGGAAGAAGCAGCATGTCAGACTGAGGCTCTGGCCCAACCTGAGCTCCTCGCTGCTCCCTCCAACACATCAATCATCTAAAACAGGGCCATCATGGCCACACGGCATGCTGGGAGACACACTCCTGCTCTGGCACGCACACACTGGTGCAGGCTTAACATACTACTGAACACACACACACACTCACACACACAAACGGCGGCATGAACACGAATGCTCTACACACAAAAGGTAAACCAAACAGATACATATCATACTGTACACAAAACATTGCGCACAAACACACACAGCCACGCGCACACACAATCAAACAAATTAAAATTGCAATGAGACAGAATCACCTGCATTATAAACCACACACACACACACACACACACACACAGGTAAACACGTCCACACACACACATAAGTACACCCAGGTACACAGACACACACACACACGCACACACACACGCACACACACACTCACACACACTCAGGCGTCACACTCGGAGCCTCTCATCGCATGCAGAAATAGGTATCCTGTGCCCACAGGGTGCCCTCTCCCTCGACCATCTGTGACGGGTGCCAACACACAGTGGGTGATATTTACATGGAGACCCATCTCACTACACACACACCCATGCACGCACGCACATGCACGCACATACACGCACACAAATACACACATCAAGAAGAAAAAAAAGAAATACCCACAAAGGGCTGCACGGATCGCTTGATCTCTCCAAAGTCATTAAACATGCAGATGTATGCAAATATATGCACCTCTAGAAATCCACCTTGGGCCAGTGTGTGTGTGTGTATGTGTGTGTGTGTGTGTGTGTGTTTTGGTTGAAAAGACACAACGAAACGAATGTGAGGGTGAGTTTGTTTGTCCTGTAGCAACTGCCGAGACTTTGCTTTCACAAACTTAATGTCGTGTGTGAGTTTGTACAGTGACTGTATTTGCTGTTACAACAACGTAACTACACTCCTCACACTTTGCTTCATTATAAGTAACACTTCAGATGAATCTTATTACTTTTACAAGCACTAATACTGCATCTAGAAGCCGAAACCAGCTAAAACGTCTGCATTCATCTCCGATGAACCTTATTTAGGGTCGTGAGTTCCTGCTTGGATTAGATAAAGTGGGTAAAGCTGAATCAGTCAGTTCTATGTTAGAATACTCATACCACCAACACCAACCTACAGAACCAGAGTAGAAAAGATCAACCAGCAGGACATATGTGTAAAAGGCCTGAATGAAGCTCATCTTTGCTATTGTTTAAGTTTATTATATCTCCCAAAAGTCCGGGTTATCATGGAATCCTCGTTTTTTTTTTTTTTTAATAAACTGTTTATAGGACATAACTTTTCCATATTTTTTTTTAAATGACAAATACTGTGGAAATATATATTTATTTTGAGGGGATTAGGGAGTTTCCGGGTGGGTTAATACCTTCCTGAGGACGACAGCATCAGTATAGTTTCACCATGGAGGGCTAAAATGTCAAAAATAGTCGGCTGGTGAAATTTAATGAACGATAACTGACGAGAAGACAGTGACGTCATTTGATACTAAATCAACCTGACGTAAAATATGAGACTAACTTCTGGTTTTAATGATAACAATTTGGCCCAAATCTGTCTCTATTTTGGGTCTCAAAAAAGAAAAGAGACATCATTAGATGGCGTGAGCAGCGGTTTTGATTCTCTTACTTTGTCACTAGAGGTGGGATTCTTGCCCCTTGGGTTCGGCCACAACATCTGGCCCTCTCCCCCATTCTGTTGCAGAGATGGATCAAGAATTTATCCTCTCCGACCTCAAAGGTGGTGAGCTTTGCCTCGGCAGGAGGAAAGCAGAGGTAATTCTGGTGGAACCATCCACAGCCGTCCTGAGGATGTGACCCGGGTCTGGGGCGACCACTGACGACTGGCTCCGTCTGGTTTCCATCAGGATAGTTGGAGCTCTGGGTCTCAATGTTTCTTCCGGTGATGACAATCATTGTAGGTCCAGGGACCGAAAGAACCTCAACCTGTCCTCAGATTTTAAATGAGTAAGAAGCCCGTTTACCCATGGTTAAAAAAGAATTTGCAATTAAGAACATGTTCGAGGTCTGGATGCCTTGAAGTGACATCATCAGACCAGGGAATTTCTGTAAAAGCTGCATTCTGAACCATTCAACCTGTTTTTCATGAGATAAGAGAAGATACGATAAGATGATATGAGATAAGATAAGGTAATATTAGATAAGGTAAGATTAGATAAGATAAGATGAGATAAGATAAGGTAAGATAATATTAGATAAGATAAGATAAGAAAAGACAAGATAATATTAGATAAGATAAGATAAGATAAGATAAGATAAGATGAGGTAATATTAGATAAGGTAATATTAGATAAGGTAATATTAGATAAGATAAGATGAGATAAGATAAGACAAGATAATATTAGATGAGATAAGATAAGATAAGATAAGATGAGGTAAGATAAGACAAGATAATATTAGATAAGATAAGCTGAGGTAAGATAAGGTAATATGAGATAAGATAAGGTAATATTAGATAAGGTAATATTACATAAGATAAGATGAGATAAGATAAGATAACAGAAATAAGATAAAATAAGATGAGATAAGATAAGATAAGATAAGATAAAATAAGATAAGATAAAATAAGATGAGATAAGATAAGATGGGATAAGATAAGATGAGGTAAGATAAGACAAGATAATATTAGATAAGATAAGCTGAGGTAAGATAAGGTAATATGAGATAAGATAAGGTAATA
>VRLP01006686.1:2500-26733 GCA_009660295.1 Lophius piscatorius | reverse complement strand
CTGTTACTACGAGTGAGTAATCTGTTACTATGTGAGAGTAATCTGTTACTATGTGAGAGTAATCTGTTACTGTGTGAGAGTAATCTGTTACTGTGTGTGAGTAATCTGTTACTGTGTGTGAGTAATCTGTTACTACGAGTGAGTAATCTGTTACTATGTGAGAGTAATCTGTTACTATGTGAGAGTAATCTGTTACTGTGTGAGAGTAATCTGTTACTGTGTGTGAGTATTTCTGCCACGCCAGAAAACCTTTGGATCATCCGACCCCTGTAGGGGGGGCTGTTTATCGGCCGGCGTGATAATGTTATGGCTCGTTGGAGAAGTTCACATAAACACAGGACGGACGGCAGCATCGAAAGAAGCAATAAACCAAAATTATAATCCATTTGATCTCTCCATCTGCAGATGCGGTTCCGACGCGTTCACACGACCTTTGACCCTGAGGAAGATTTTCATATCCCAGATTCCTCTCGCCGACAGCTGCGGCATTGTCATGAAGAGCAGCGAGGTCCAGACAGAGAGGAGGATTGGCTCCGTCACACCGTCCAGCCGCAGACCCACAATCCCATCGCACACATTAACATGTCTATGCAGCATGCCTGTGTGAACGTGTGTGACCTCTGACCCCCAGGGGTTCCTCCGTCATGAGGTCACGGACGTGTCTGAGAAGCAAATCGGGACTTTACTCATGCAAAAGGACCGCATGCGAATTATTACGAGGCTTTGTAGGCTCCAGACATGAAGGTCAGAGGTCACACACGGCCTCGCAGATGTGTGTGTGTGTGCGTGTGTGTGTGTGTGTGTACATGTTCCTGAGATGCAAAGCCATGGGAACTGTTCACACTCATAAATCCACACCATTTAAATCTCTCATGTGTACTGGCGGCGGTGGATAGCAAATAAGTACTTTTACTCAAGTACTATGATTTGAAGTATTTGTATTTTACTTGAAGTTTTGGAAGTTTTTTGAGTTCTAATCGTTCTTAAGCTGCGTTAAAAAAAGCAAAAAAAAAAAGCAGCTTTAATGTCTTATGATAAAGAAGAAGATGGAACTTAGTACGACTCAACGGTTCTGTTCCCAGTGAGGCGGTTCTGGGACCCATGCCCACCTTAGAACCAATATCTAGCTTCTCCACCGTGAAAAAAAACTGGCCCCAAAAAACTGGTGCTAGAATAAGAACCGGTGACATCGGGGGCTGGGGGCGGAGTCATCAAACTATATCGTTGTATAAGTCGTACCAGACGTAAGATGTAGCCAGTGGGAACCCGAGCCAGTTCTTAAATAGAACCAACTGAGAACCGACTCCATGACCAGCCTGGAACCAGCACCTGGTTCGTTTTGGTGGGAACGAGTTCTTTTGCCTTGATACTTACATACTTTTTTTTTTTTTTTTTTTTCATAAAAAGGTTTTGATCGAGGTGTTTAACTTGTAGCAGAGTATTTTCACAGCGTGGTGTATTTTTACTCACGTGAAGATCAGAGTACTTTGTATACGCCGGTATTTGGTCACATGACATCAAGTTTTAGTCGACGTGAAGTATTTTAATCCAAGAAAACCCAAAACATTTTAGTCAGAAACGAGTTAAAGAGTTTTTCGTTCTCAGTCAACATAGTGGAGGCTAAAGTAATATTTTGACTCTGATTTCACGTCAGATGATGTCATATCTGATGTAGATGGTTCGAATGATCCAGAATGAAGTCTCTGGTCCGATGATGTCACCGTCAGGAACCCATCCGGATATTTCACTGTGTAGAAATGAAACGAGTCCCGCACATTCCTGGGTTTTGTAACAGAACCCGGCCTGTTCTGGAGAACCGCACAGAAATAACCGCATAAATCGTTTAAAACTTGAAAACCAAAGTATTCAAGTTCAAATCTACAGAAATAAGAGATCCATTATCACATTAAGAAGAGTAAATTATTTGACTTAAAATAAGGATTTTAGTCTGCGATTGACTTTAATTAGAAGGTTTTTATTCTTACAATAAAGAAAAAATCTTGTTCTTGTACTGGGAAATTATGCAAACCATCCACCACCACCACCACCTTGTTAATGGTTCAAACCAGATGGATAAATCCTTGTGTTCCATGAGTGTTTTTCAACATGCAGTTTACGATTAGAGGATACATTTTGGCCGATTACACCTTCATAAATAGTTTTTAGTTTTTTCAAACCACTTTAAATGATTCCTCTGGAATATGAAATCTACTATAAATGGAAACAACTTTGATTCCATTTATTTACGAATGATTTTTTTTGCAGATTTGATATTCATAGGCCTTAAAAAAAAAAAAAAACTGTTTCCAGTTCGGTTCTGGTGCCCGGATGTCTGCTGCCGGACTAGATATGTGCATAACGTGAAAATGTTGTTGTGACATCACGTCAGTAAAATGTTTCCATCTCTAGGATAAACCCAAACCCATCTCTGGGTAGAACTTCATGAAGATCGTCATCTCGCAAACAAACAAACAAATAAAGGTCAAAACATAATAAAAATCGAACTTCTTCACGGATTCGTGAAATCCACCTGAATGACCCTGAATCTGAATCGTCTCTGCTCCGACTCCGCCCCCTCTGTTACCTCAGCAACCCTAAACACACGACCACCCCTATGAAAATACACATTCTGATATCAATCCGTTCAACTAACACCGTTTGAAATGCATCTCCTGCTCTCTGCCAACTCCTGGCTTCCATCCAGTTGGATCCCAAAATGGGCTTCCCCTCCCCAAATTCTCTCACACACACACAGACACACACACACACACACACACACACACACACACAGAGCCTCTATTTATAGCCTCTCACAAGTCGGCCTCAACGCTGCTGAACTATTCTCTGTGAAAATGATAAGAGGAGGAAAGAAAGAGTTCCCAGATCTCCACACACACACACACACACACACACACACACACACACAGCAGCTGTGAGTGCCATCGATCACAGAGTGGTCGGCCATGACGGCACACAGAGCTGCAGACAATAGAGTTGACCTCCGAGACATCGGGCCTCACCGACAGAGAGGGAATCTAACTCTCGGCACATCTCTCCCTCTCTGCGCTTTAGAAATCAAATCCTGCTAAAAACAAGACGGATAGCAGCTCTTCCTCCAGTCGAAACTAAGATTGTTGCACTGCAAAAACACGGCTTTCAAAAGCAAGGAAGAATAAAAATCGTCTGACAAAAATAGAAGCAATAATGGTTGAAATGAGGAAAAAAAATCTCCCGACAGAAGAGAAAGATTTTATTTAAACAGGTAACAATATGTAAATCCACAAACAGCCGACGAATATCTTAAAATAAGTGAGGAAGAAAGAAATATTGAAGAATCATTTGACAAATGTCGGCCCCATCATCTTTGAAATAAGACTTTATGATAGACGGTTTAACTTCAAACAAGTCCCTTTAAATTTGTGGATATTTGGAAAATATGCTTAAAATCGTCTAATCACGACAAAAGGCTAAAATCAAAACATCTCTGAACAAAAACTGTTTTTGTTTTTGTCATTGTGTATCAGAGAGCCTGATTCTGACGGTAGATCTGGTTTCAAGCATAAACGAGTCGTGACCAGATCTAAACTCTCCGTAAAGTAAAGTTTGAACCCCTTCATACAGTCATCTTATCCCCAACATAGAAACCGCCTGGGGAAGTTTTACGAGGTAAAAGGAAAGACTTGTTCACTGGTAACACACCGTCCAATGAAGTCTGAGATTTAAGTTGAAATAATTTAATCATCAGGGGAAGACATATTTAAAAAAAAGGCAACAACAATTCTTTTAGACAGTGTTAAAATTAAAACGCTGCAGGAATGAGATGATGTCAGAAAATGAAATTTTCAGATCTGGAGATTCTTATTATTATTATTATTATTATTATTTTTAATCATCCACTGTAAAATAAAATTGTTTCAAACGGAATTTATTTTTGAGTTTACCAACAATTCGTTACTAAGATTTCAGTTTTTGCAGCGAGGACAGAAAAACATCCCAGCCCTGGTTTATTTTAAGGTTCAAGACGACGATAAATGTTTTTATATTGTTGAAATGAACGAGTCAGAGCGGATTGAGTGGAAAGATGAAACCGTCGACTTTTTATGTAAACATGGGGCCCAGAGTGCATCAGAACATAAACTACTAGTAGATCAGCACTGACAGGAACATTTTTGGAGAAAAACCAAAAGCGGTTGACGGGCGCGGTTTTAAAGTACAGCCCCTTTAAATTCTGACCTCATGATGACGATAGATGAAAACACCCAGGGTCGAAACCTGGATTCATCCTCAGTTGAATCTGAAGGACCACCTAATAAACCCACACATGAGAGGACCAGAACCCAGTAAATGCAGTTTAGAATGATATGGAAGACCACTAGAGACGTTTTCTCGCGCTGAGAATTACAGAACCTGTGAAAGAGCATTATGGGGAGTTCTCAAAGGGAGCCACGTCACCTTAGTCCTTCCTGGAATACCCAAAATGAAGCTCTTTCCAAAATCATCCTGAGACTACCCAAAGCCCCCTGAAACTTTCAAGAATCCTACTTAGACATCTGGTGTTTTCCTGTCTCTGGATATCAGGTGGATTTTTCCTTGCCTACGCTCTTTGCAGAAGACTCACAACCAGCTGGCATCTGTGAGCCGGTTCCTGTGGGAACAGTCAACACGTTGTGCACATATGCTGGTTGTCGGGGGACTCTGCATTATTGCTGACATCTGTATTTGTAAATGAGCTGCAAACAGCTGCAGCTCTGCCGATGTGTCAGCAGGCATCAGATTGTATTTAAGACCGACAGAACATGAAAAGGGAAATGGAAAATGAAATCTCCTCAAGTAGGAACCAAGAAAACAAGAATTCACCTCAGTAGGGAAATGGAGTTTTTGTGTTTCTGCTCAAAAACAACTGAGGGAACAACGGAAGCACCTGATGGATCACAAGAACCTCAATCAAGTGCAAAAGCCTCACAGAAACCCGAGAACTAAAGCAGAGATCATAAGAGGGAAAGTAAACCGTCGGAATTCCCACAACAACCTCCAACTAAGACCTCAGCAACCAAGAGCACCAAAGGAACCCCCGGCAGTATTTAAGCCAGAGAGACCATGAAAATGAGAAATGGAATATTCAGAAGTCTGAACCAACAAGAAACCAAGAAACAACCTTTCAATTTAGTTGTTCAATGGAATTTTATCTGTTTCCGATAAAGAACTCGTTTAAACAACTGCTAACAATGACAAAACCACCTGGATGACCACAAGAACCAAGTCCAAAAGCCTTACACCAACCTCAGAGGAACCAATACATCCCTGAAAGCACTGGAATTCCCCAAAGACCCTCTTCTGAAGACTCTAAACTGACCTAAAACCTCCACAAACAGCCTGAGGGACCACAGGAAACGGTAACGGTTGCTCACATCGACATTTAAGACCACTAAGGACCACTAAACCTTAATGGATCTTTCTAATCAGCCTTGGCAAGGACTTTCTGAAATCTGTAACAGAGCAACTACAACCTAAAATACCGCCATTATAACCTTGAAGACTCTTCTCGAGACCAACTCACTTAAGCCAACATCAACATAATCTACGTGGACACCACTAGAACCTTGAGAACACGCTGAGTGATACCAACGACACTCTCAAATGAGAGATCTTCACAGTTGATAAGAAGCAGCAGAAAACCCAAATTGGAATTCTCTCCAGGACCTATTTGAGGACAAACGGAAGCACCACCGGAACCCCCTAATAACCTTCCACAAAGCAGAGGTCAAGAAACCCTTAAAGATCGCGGAGAAGGACACGGAAGACCTCTTCCTGTGGCATTGAGAACAAGGGAGTCTATAAAGGAGAACAACAAGAATGCACAGAACAACTTTGTAAACGCATCTTGATTACTGCAATATGGCTCTATAACACCGTAAGTCCTAGAAGATGCTCAGACAAATTCAGCGAAAAATTGGAATTTCAATTGGAGCAACAAAGCAAATGAACGTAGATCCAGAATCTCCTGGAACCCCCAAAACGAAGCCATTGCTAGAATCATCCTGAAACCAGCCAAAGATACTGAGATCCTTCCTGCATTTTCCTAAAACTTATTCACATACTCCTAGAATCAACTAACAGAACCTTTATGATATCCCAAAAAATAGGTGCAGAAAATCACCAGAACTCAACAATTCTATGAGAAAATAAATTAACAATGTAGAAGATATTAAGACGCCTCTGGGTTTCCCTTGAACAGATCAAGTACATCCTTAACAAGTTCTGCAGCGCTTATAGAACCCCCTTGGAACCTTGAAACCAACCAAAAGGCACTAGAACATGTTGCCAAAGAACGATTGAATAGAATAATAGTCCAGTCAAAGACCAGGCAAACCCACATGGACCCCTAATAACACTTCAAGTTGTTTAAGATCCTCCAAAAATAACACCAACAACCAACGAAATGACGAAAGACACTGGTCAAGAACCAACACCAGTACTCAATGTTCCTGTAACCCATTCCAGAACTCCCTGGACTATGTCTAGGGCACTCCATAATCCCTTATCACTATGGACCACCCATGAATGTCCACCAGAAGCATCTTCATTGCTCCGTAATTTCAAAAAGTTGCTGAGACAAAATACCAGACCTCAACAAGTCTTAGACTGTGGAAAAGATTGATCACTTTTAAAGGCCGATTACTGATGAAGCTCCTTAAGGTGACTTTAGAACCCTATGGAAACCCCCAGTATGAAAACCTTTCCTAAAAACCATCAAACCTCGTCGATAATCCAAGGAAACTTCGTGAAAGCTGAGATGTGTCGTATAGACAAATCAAGCCGCTGTTTTTATCTAAACCAGAGCCACTTTGAGAATCCTAGAACTGAAATGCCGAGGCTCAATCATGTCAAACCACCCCCAACCAATCCCCCCACCGACCGCTAGTAACCATTCAAGAGTCCACGAAGCCCCTGCTGAGAGGTGGAGTGCAAGGTCACATTTAAAAACCCAAGACAAAAAGACTCCTGTCACTGACCAACATAAGCCCTGGTATGTTCCTGGAACCCTTTCAGGAATTCCATGAACTCTGTCTCGGACACTTCAAGATCCCCTACAACTCTAGAGCACCCCTGACTGTCCTCTGGAGGCTTATTACTGTGTTCCAAGGAGATCAATTCAGTGACAAATGGAGGCATGAAGCTCCGTAAAATAGCCTTAAATTCTCCTGGAACACCTTCTATGAAGACCTTTCCTAAAAAAGAAGAAAAAACATCTGAAATCGCCCTTGAGGTTGTGCAGTAATGCTGGAACTTAAAAATCTTGGTTCTATTCAGGCTTGGAACTTCCTAAATTGAGCCCTAAGAACTACAAAACCTCCACAAGAATCCCAGAATAAATGAAAATGCGGAGGCCCACTCAAATCAACCCCCTACGGACCGCTAATAACCATTCAAGTAGTCTAAGAAGCCCCCGTCGAGGTGGAGTCCGTGCTCACATTCAAAAAACGGGTTGAAGACAATAAAACCACTGGTGTTTTCCAGGAAACTGTTGAAGAACTCTTCAAAAACTGTCCAGGACACTTGAAGAACCCTCACAACCATTTTGGATCCCACTGAAACACCCCTAACTTCCACTGGAGGACCCTTGATTGCGCCACAAATTGAGACATGTTACTAAAGACAAAAACACCAGACCCCAACAAGTCTACGAAAACACGAGGGCTCACGTCTGAGAGCTGATAACTGGAATGTGACGCAAGGCAAACAAATGTGCCGGAGAGGAACCAGGAGATAAGAGGACCAAATTAAGAGTGCATGTGTTTTGTTGTTGTCCAGACAACATCTGCTCTCTGCTCTGAGACCAGACAGGACACACACAGGCTCCCAGACTGGGCCCCCCGTCCCCGGACAAATGGCAGCGGAGTGAGACAGAGTCATTCCTCTGGTCCTCGAGGGAGTGACGAGGGCAAGAGAGGAAACAAATGAGAGGAGGAGGATCAGGGAGAGGGGAGGAAGTCTGGGCCCCTGGGAGCCGTCAGTGTTGTCAATGAAAGAACTGAGTGGACCCCCCCCCCGCAATCTGTCACAGCGAGGGACCAAACTTTACAGCCCAGCGAACACAATGCAGACCAACACTCTGCCTTTTACTGCTGCTATTCTACACCATGAGCAGCAGAACGCCGCCGTCTGATTGGACGGCTGGAGCGGAGCGGGACACGTCCCTGCAGTGTGTGTTTGTGTGTTTTGATTGTGTGCTCTGGGCTCCAAACACTGAGATAACGCTTTATCTCTGCAGGTACACACGCACACATGCCTGAACGGCTTATCAGGTGAAACCAACAGCTCGTTATCCGACGCGGCGGCCCGGACGCTGACTGACTGGTTATTGACTCATCCGGCAGGATTCAATCCTCTAACCAGCCCTGATACCCAGAGGAGCAGCATCCAGAGCCGGAGGGACAGATCCTCCCGCATCCATTCAAATATAAAGTTTGGACTTCTTCTAGAGCGAATAAACATATATATCTATGGAGCTTATAGCGTCTTATCTGTTGCGGCCCCCCAAAACTGTGAAACCGGTTGGACAAACCAAATACTCCCCTTGCTAGACTTTGAACCCCTCCAAAACACGAAGCCCGTAAACCGACACAGACCCTCGGAGACCCTCTTTAACCACACTGAGGTTAAAACTACAACTTCCTAAAAACTTCACAGCAAGTCTCAGTTTTTAAACGTGTTCCATTTACAGTACAGAGAAAACGTCATTAAGTCAGATCAGCCATAACATTAAAACTGCTGCCTATTAAAGTGTAGGTCCCCGGTTTTGTTTGTTTTTTTGCCGAAACTGCTCTTTTGTTCAAGTTCAGCCATCTGTGCTACTTTAGGTCTTCTGGGGTACCAGACAACAACTTTCGTGGGCCTTGAGCCTCCGTAACCCTGTCTCTGATTCACCAGTTCTCCTCTACAAGCCGGAGACACCCAACAAGTCCTTCAGTTCTGATGAAACTCTGACCCACGTCCCGATAGCTCTACTTGTTCCTTGTCATATTCGCACAGATCCTTATTTCTCTCCATTTTTCCTGCTTCCAACACGTCAGCTTCACAAGAAAGCGTTGCCTGTGATGTGACTGACAGGTTACCATGGTCACCAAATAATCAATGTAATTCTGACTTCACCTGTCAGTGGTTATAATCTTAAGGCTGATCGATGTAAGTGCAAATGCAAAACCCAAAGTTGGACAATGACCTTTCAGCACTGACTTTAAAATGTGCCCATGTGCAATAGTCAAATGGAAGGACAATAGAAACCCCCCGAAAGACCAGAAGAACTCCAACCACAAGATCCTCACGCAGAACCCACTCAAGGATACCTGGAAGGCTCTCCAAGGAGTTCAGGTAATTAGCAGTTAAAAGAAGCTAAAGGACTCTCTTAGGAACTAGCGATAGAAACCCACAACTGGAATTCCCTCAAGAACCTCTTCTGAGAACCTTTAAGATACTTCAAACACGTAAAAGCAACCTGAAGGACCACAGGAAACACCTCATAAACCAGGCCTCAGTGGTCCAGAACCTTTTTTAGCCCAGTAAATCTGTGACAGTGGTAACCAAGGAGTTCCCTCTGTGATGCCCTTTGGCCAATCCAGCAGGCCCTGAATGCTTAAGGAGAAGCGTAAACCTAAAATACTGAGGCAGCAGCCTTCAACCGTCTCTTAAAGAAACCCCGGCTCCCCCTAGATGGTACCGAGACCCGCTCAGTGACAAAGCAGTTGTCAAATTAAAACAACAGTCCCTGAATGACAAGAAAAAAGGAAAAAAGAAAAGCAATCAACCTCAGAAGACCACCCACAAGAGGGGATTAGATTTGGAGGCAGATCTGGATCACAGTGTGGATAACTTCCTGCTAATGTCAAACACCGATCGGCCACAACATCGGAACTGAAAACTGGTCCTAATGTTGGGGCCAGAAAACTGAAGTGTCCTGTTGAAATGATGTAAAAATAACGCCCATTAAAAATGAAAGACGTAATACATCTGTATACCGTATGTAATATATCTAATACGCCGATCAGCCACAACATTACAACCAGTAATCAGTTTTATTGTTGTGGCTGATGGGTGAATATTGGTATATATCATTAACAGCTGTATGTAGGCTACTTTTTTTATACTTATGAAAAACTGGAACAACACATGGACGGACGGAACCCGTTCTCCAACGCGACAAACTTCCCGTCTCTAAGTCGATATCGGATTTTTACTTTACCCCCAATCATCGCTATCTGAGTCACTATTTTGAGATCCCTGAAGAAGAAAATTCCAGCGTCCGTCGGTTCTCTACAGAAATATTTGTGTTATTTTAATTAGTATTTGCTTCCTTCAGATTCCTGCTCCACTTAAAGCTCAGCAAATATAAATAAACAACCAAATACAAAGTATGAACAGTACCTCAGAGAAGAACCAGAGAAGAACCAGCGATGCAGCAGCAGCAGGGACGTTATCTTCATCTGGATGTCACTACAGACATCGAGTAGAGAGAGTTTGACTCTATGGACAGGTAATCGTGGTAACCAGGTAATATATCCCAGCGAATGACCGGTAACCAGGTAATATATCCCACCCACTGACCGGTAACCATGGTAACTAGATAATATAGCCCACCCCCTGACAGGTAACCATGGTAACCAGGTAATATATCCCACCCACTGACCGGTAACCATAGTAACCAGGTAATATATCCCACCCACTGACCGGTAACCATGGTAACCAGATAATATATCCCACCCACTGACTGGTAACCATGGTAACCAGGTAATATATCCCACCCACTGACCGGTAACCATGGTAACCAGGTAATATATCCCACCCACTGACCGGTAATCATGGTAACCAGGTAATATATCCCACCCACTGACCGGTAATCATGGTAACCAGATAATATATCCCACCCACTGACCGGTAATCATGGTAACCAGATAATATATCCCACCCACTGACCGGTAACCATGGTACCGGCTTTGAAGTTGGTGGCTGCAGTGAGTTTGCTGCCGTCTGCCACCGTAGGTTTCTCCAAAACAGGGTTCTATTCCCCGACATTCACCAGTCTTCTGTCCTTCACACACAAAGACAAACCTCTGCAGGCCTCACACACCGCTAATCATGTCCTTCCATGTGTGTGTGTGTGTGTGTGTGTGTGTGTGTGTGTGTGTGACGACAGGGTCTCTTCTACACACAGTATTGATTGATGGCTGACTAAGCAGGTCAGCTGAGCTCCAGCCATCAATCAGAGAGTCGAGCGGCGAGGGGAATGAAACCCTGCTGACGTCAGACGCCGACAGAGAACAACGAGTCCTTCCACGTATTTCTTTGTTGGTGACTCAGATCACGCACGCAGTTATGGAGGACAGACGCTCAGCATTGGAGACGGATACAGATCACTGACCCGCGAAGATAAACAAATCTGATAAAGGGACTTGTAAAAGAACTAGGCCTCAAAGTTCTGAAGCGGTTCCATTAGTTCCTGATCGGGGTTCTTGAGCAGCAGGAGATTCCTGACTCTTCGTGACTACAGCCACTAGAGGTCGCCACCTGAAGCCACACAGTGGCGAGTTGGGCAGCTCCTTGAAGACTCTTCGGGCTGAGCGTCATGGACAAGGGCCGGGCCACGCAGTATGAGTCCAGAGGGGGGCCTTGGGGCTCCCTACTCCGGGCGAGGGGTCATAACTCCCTTAAAACCTGTTCACCGGGGTCGTCGGGAGCGCTAAGAATAGAGCTGCTGGTCCTTACATCGACAAGAGCCGTTTGACGTCCCCTTTGGTGGTTTTCAGGCAAGTCCCATTGGGAGGAAGATCCAGAATCAACTAGAGGGATTACACATCTGCTCTGGCATTGTAGCGCCTCGGTATTTGAGCAGGAGAGCGCTGCCGGTGAGAAGGACTTGGTCGCCGAACAAAATGGATTGAAGGATTTTCAGTTCGTAACTAGAAATACCTCAGACCCCTTTCCCACCAAAAATAACCTGGTGCTGGTTCGGTGCTGGTGCTAGTGCCAGTGCTTAGTTGGTTCAAGCACCTCAAAAGAACCTCTTTGCTTTTCCATTGGAAAGGAGCCGAGACAAAGCAGCGCCATTACATCACCATATAACGTACTTGGTTCTTGGCTCTAGACCAGTTAAGAGTTGGTGCTTGTCTGGCACCTCCTCCCTCCAAATGGTAAAGAAAACCTTTTCAAACGTAATCTTTATTATGACATCACGTTGTGAGGTCCTGTCATCACGGCACCAAAATGGAATCAGATCTAGAAAACGCAAAAACCGAACACTTGGTAAAATTTCGTGAAAATCTGCCCATCAGTTTTTCCGTAATCTTGCAAACAAACGGACAAACGAAGGTGAAAACTTAACCTCGTTGGCGGAGGTAACCAAGTGATGCAATGTGAGACTAGACACAAATACAACCAAGCAAATACAAACAAAAGACTTAATCGTTGGTGTCCAAGGACACAGAACCTCTCGCTGCAGGAAAAGGTCCCCAATGGACGGTACTTATTACTTCATGACTCAAACCTATTAAAAATCTATGACACAAATTGTTGTTGTTGTCAGACTAAAGGCGTTCCAGGGTCCTCCTTCATTCGTCCATGTCCCGGCATAACCATAAACATAAACCAGAGTTGAGCTGGACAGGTAATACCATAATGCCCGTGTCTCTGGTGAAGATGGACAGAACCGTCAACACGTTAGTTCCGCCTCTCACTGACATCTGACTTCCTGTTTGCAGCTTTCGGTGCCAAACCCATCGCTTCCATTCGTAGCTCTCCTGAGTATTTGTGGCGGCAGGATGCTATATGTGGGACTGAGTGAAAATAAATGACAGTAAGTGTGTTCATGGTAATGAAGGTCAGTCCGAGCGGCGGTGGGCCTCATTGATGTGTTTTTAATGGCGCTCTGTGTAACCGAGGAAGAAGATGGAGCAGGCTGTGATTCTAAGAAATACATTTAAGGCTCATTTATGCTCTGGAGGCTCGGCCCAAATTTGTGTATTAAAGGCGACTATCTTCAAGAAAATATTAGTCACTGAGCGGCTAAGTAAGGTGAAACTAACCTGCCCGACCCGTTGGCTGTCAGAATAATCACAGTTCCGAACGGATGCATGTCATAGGATTACTGCAAATGAAATCCCACGGCGCCGTGTCCAAAAGTAGTCAATAAAGATTGTCGGCAAAGAGTGCAGCTGCTTCCCCGCTACTACCAACACCACCTGACCCAATTTACCGTAAGTGAAAGTCGAAAAACGACATCTGAAATGTCGTTTTCGGTTGGTTGGTGGTTCTGTTCATTGGGTCGGATTGGTCAGGTGGGCCGCTTGGGTTGGCGTGGTTTGTTGGTGTGGTGGTTTTATTGTTTTAATCAAACTGATTGTTGTTCAGACAGTCTGTTGTTCTGGTGTTCAGTGGCTCTGGTCAGTTGGGCTGGATGGATGTTTTTTTTGTTTGGCGAGTTGGTTAGTTTGATCGTGTTTTGGTTGGCGAGTTGGTAAGTTTGATCGTGTTTTGGTTGGCGAGTTGGTTAGTTTGATCGTGTTTTGGTTGGCGAGTTGGTAAGTTTGATCGTGTTTTGCATGGTGGGTTGGTTCTGACCATTTGGTTTGGTTCGTTTCTCTTCCCGCTTAAGCAAATCTAAAAACCTACAACCACCAGCCTGTAGCTGAAACAACGTGGATTCATGAAGGCCTGAAAAGTATGAGTATGCTGATGTTCTACTGACAACTATTCTAGTCTGCATCCCAGCAAAACCTTATAACTTCCAGGTACGGTAGAAGCAGCATCACCTCGGTGCCTACGATACATCTGTTCCCTTTCAGCCTCATCTAAACTCCCACTTCCTGTTGGACCAGCACCAGTTCTGGTTCCCTGTGGTTTCAGACATCGTGGAAGCCTCTACTTTCTCAGGCACAGCAGTTTACAGGGAGTAGTTCCCGCCTGCGCGTTGAGTAGAGTCTGAGGTTCGGCCTCTTCCGCTGATTGATTACGTCTTTTACGACCACTTCGCAGAAACGCTTGCCGCACTGAAGCGCTGATCCCTACGCATACATTAACCCTGCTTACACTTCCTGTTCAAGGCGGGACTGCTGCAGCTTCAGTTTCTCATCAAAATTATGAATATGTAATGGCAAATGGATCGGACCGCTCTGGTCTTACTGATCCCTTAAAGAACTTTAAAACACAAGCCGGTGTTCACCCGCACATTCAGCCAATGGTGACAGAGGCCCCCATACAAGGCGCTACCGAACTCCCAATAAGTAGCAAAGCACCTGGGAGGAAAATGGACTGTACTTATATAACGCTCTTCTGGTCAGCCCAACCGCTCAAAGCACTTGACATTGTGAGCCAACATTCACCCATTCACCCAAACATTCATACAGTGGTGACAGAGGCGGTTAGCAGAAGCCACCTGCTCATCAGGAGTGGCATCCATTCAAACCAGCATGCGCAAACCAATGGAACAGGCATTGGGAGCAACTTGGGGTTCAGCATCTTCAAGGACACTACGACGTGGACTGCAGGGGTCGGGGATCCAACCACCGACGACCTTCAAGGTTGAGGTAGGAACATCGTACAAAAACAGCGTGACAGACGACGCAGTAAGCAACCCACGAACAGAAGATTTAAACGTATCTAGAAGCTAACGTAAAGAGCCAGTCCACTAGAAAACTGTTAGAGTTAAAGCATTACTTGATGCTTACGTAAAGCATCCCACCAGACGCCATGGATACCGTCTCACACGTGCTATTGCTAATGCCAGCATGCTAAATATCAGGATGTGATCACAAAGAGTCAACTTTCTTGCAAAGCCTGGTTTTGGGAGTACGACACAGCCGACATGCTCTGCTCTCTTGCTCTCATGCCTCACACATATCAGGCGGTGTTCAGTCCTGGTTAACCGTTGAAATAGTCCAAGTATCCCACCACACAGGATTGTGGTTAGTTGCTAGTTAGCGCCGTTGCCTCCCACTCAAACGGTCTTAATTCACCTGGACTGTGTTTTTGTGGGCTCCCTCCGGATACATCAGCTGCCTGAAGTCTAAAAGCTAGTAGTTTGGGTTAGTTGGTGACTCTAAAGTATGTCTAGGTGTGACCTGTGGTGAGCTGGCGGTTTAACTCCTGCAGACTGAATCGTTCCAACGCCCGTTAAATCTCTTCTGAACCAAAACAACCTCCAAAAGTAAGAGCCTCCATTCTAAAACCAGACGATTTAGGGAAGGACCATATTTATACCACTTTAACCTTAAGTTCCACCATCACTAATCCTCTCCTCTGATTGGCTCAGATCTACAGTCTCCTTCGGCCCACATTTTGTTTACACAGTGACGTCACGACACCTGTGATGATGTCACAAACATCTCATGTTCATGTTCATCTCTGTAAAAAAAAAAACGTTAATCAAATCTGTGGCACCAGCGTCGAGAATCTGTCCAAAGAGCTTTTTGTTTTTCACTCTTTACATGTTGCTAAATCTGTCCAAAGAGGCGGAGGGGGTGACGGCGGCGCGGCGCTGACACGGTCTGAACCCAGCGTTATCAGAAAGAGGCGATAAATATCGACTTCACATTCAAGCAATGACCGTTTCATCGATGGTGTCGTCTTCGCCAGCTCTAAATCCTTCCGGCTCGCGATTGCAATTGAACTGTTTTAGCAGGACGGTAAATCCAACGCCCTTTTTTTTTTGGTTTTGTTTTTATCTTCATACCGCGTTAAAGCTGGTTTCAGAAGCGTTTGTCTCTGGGTCTGCTCTTGACCCACTAACTCCCCCTCCCTCTCTTTTTCTTGACCTCATGTCATCAATCTTAGGGGAGCCGTGAGGAGGAGAAGAAAAAACCTTTTAAATCTCGCCCGTAGCTACGGGGCGCCCATCCCCCCCATCGTGCCCCCCGCCCCCACCCCCCTCACCTCGGGCTGGTGGTGCGAGGGCAGCGGCTCACGTCTCGACAACAGCAGCAAGAAAGACTCTCTAATTTTAGATTCCCATCAAACGCGGCCGACAGGAAGAGTTTACTAGATTCTCCTTCGAGCAGCAGACGGTGTCTCGTACTCAGTGAGTCTAGCGCTAACAAAATAATCCTCAAATGAGGACCGTCGTCATCCACAGGCTGGAAGGTCGGGTTAAGTTCAAAGTTTTTCTGGAGCATCGCAAGTATCCCGATTCTCCAGAAACAAGAGGTTTTAAAGGTTCCTTTATTTCATAAAATCTTCGATGTAGCTTCGAAGCTTATACACCGAGCAGTCATACCGAGAGACGTGTGCTGCTAGGTAGCATTTGCTGTACGCACTTGAATAACTCCATCTATGTACGTTGGTACCGCCTTTGTCCCCATCCAATCAGATATAAGTAGAGAAATAAAAACCATTCTAACCGCTGACAGGTAAGGTCTGGAGGGTCATTAAGGACTAGTGAAAAACTAGCAGCTGTTAGCAGCAAGGAGCGGTTAGCAAGAGAAAGTAGTTTTTAGCAGCCAGCAGTAGTTAGAGGTTTGTAGCAGTTTCCAGCTAGCAGCAGTTAGTTACCAGTAGCAGCTAGTTGTAAGTAGCAGCAACTAACAGTTCAGTAAGACAACTTAACTAGTAGCAGTTAGCTGAAAGTAGGGGTTAGCATGTAGTGGCAGTTAGCTGAAAGTAGGGGTTAGCATCTAGTGGCAGTTAGCAAAGAAATAGTGGTTAGCAGCTAGTAGCATTCAGTAGAAAGTAGTTGTTATTAACTAGTGGCAGTTAGCTGAAAGTAGGAGTTAGCGTCTAGTGGCAGTTAGCAACAAAATAGTGGTTAGCAGCTAGTAGCATTTATCAGAAAGTAGTGGTTATTAACTAGTAGCAGTTAGCTGAAAGTAGGGGTTAGCATCTAGTGGCAGTTAGCTGAAAGTAGGCGTTAGCATCTAGTGGCAGTTAGCTGAAAGTAGGGGTTAATATCTAGTGGCAGTTAGCTGACAGTAGGGGTTAGCAACTAGTGGCAGTTAGCAACAAAATAGTGGTTAGCAGCTAGTAGCATTTATCAGAAAGTAGTGGTTATTTACTAGTAGCAGTTAGTTGAAAGTAGGGGTTAGCAGCTAGTAGCATTTAGCAGAAAGTAGTGGTTATTAACTAGTAGCATTTAGCAGAAAGTAGTGGTTATTAACTAGTAGCATTTAGCAGAAAGTAGTGGTTATTAACTAGTAGCAGGTAGCAGGAAGTAGTGGTTACCTTCTAGTGGCACTTAGCTGCTAACTCAAAGGAGAAGAAAATCAACTAAAAGCGTCTTAATCCTGAGGAGACAGCGTGATGCCCAGAAGCTCCTCCCCCTCTGATCGGAGGACAGCGAGGGTAAATGGTTTGTTTTTGTCGGATCCATTTTTTTTAGAGAGCGCTGCTAGAAGCACATGTAGAACATCACACCAGATACTGGCGCCACTGGAGCATCAGAACAACAATCTCAAACCTGAGGGACGCAAAATCATCAGAACATAACCACAACGTCGAACG
The DNA here is from genome assembly GCA_009660295.1 of Lophius piscatorius. Classification (NCBI taxonomy): domain Eukaryota; kingdom Metazoa; phylum Chordata; class Actinopteri; order Lophiiformes; family Lophiidae; genus Lophius; species Lophius piscatorius. The sequence goes on along the minus strand of VRLP01006686.1, from coordinate 9,252 downwards.
ACTAACCAGCCGACATCCGTAAGGTCGACTATTAATAAAGACCGGCGACAGCAGAGTCACGTGGGCCGGGACTGAACCTGTTCACACTGGACACGGAGTCAGGATGTTAGTGGGTTCTGTCCCGGTGTGAAAGGGTTAATCCTGGTCCAATCACTGACACAGAACAGAGGTCACCACGCTGACCTTTACGCCAACGGAGAATCATCTTCTACACGAGTTCAACGCTTCCTGATCACACCCACTATTCAGCAACGACCTTTATCTTTATTTTATAGTGTTGGTTTCAAAATCACCGACATTTAATATTCTTATTACCAGCCATGATTTAAAAAAAGACAATTAGACGCGGTGTCAGTAGAGGACGTGTGAGAGTATTGATCCGGAGGGGAGGAGAACGAGGAAAAACGGGGTTTTTTCCCCCCACAGTGGCTGATAAACATCCTCTTTGTTCCGACTGTACAAACACGCCGCTGCAGCTCCTCTGCCCGCGTACTGTAAAATATATAAAAATATAAATGTGTGTGTGTGTGTGTGTCCTCCAGGAATCTGTTCATATAGAGTTAAATCAGTATAATAAGACTGAAATATAATACAGAATAAAAGATCAGAGGCAATAAAGTGAGAATCATTTCTCCCTCTTTAGAAGATCAACCTCTTCTCAGAAGGATGTTAAATATTAGATTAATATTTGATGCTAATGTGAGGCTAAAGAGGTACCAGAGTGACTTCATTCCCTCTGAAGCACCAGGAGACAGTCCACACCGGCTCCGGAATCTGACAGTGTTGCATTATGGGAAGTGTAGGCGCTAAGTTTAGACAAAGAAGAAGCATCTATGCAGAAATAAAGAGTTGAATCAGTTGGGTTTTTTTCCATCAGAATCTCCATACTGATCTTGTGAGAACTTTATTACCAGTCATCGACTAACGATCCATTCATTGATCAGAACCAATCTGATGAATCGCAGCGCTTGTCATTTTATTCTGCTAGTCAAACCTACATTAAGTTGTTACGTTATGAACTGCTCCTTTAACCCACCGCGTGAACCTGGACTGTTTCACTATATGAACCTGGACTGTTTCACCGCGTGAACCTGGACTGTTTCACCGCGTGAACCTGGACTGTTTCACTATATGAACCTGGACTGTTTCACCGCGTGAACCTGGACTGTTTCACCGCGTGAACCTGGACTGTTTCACCGCGTGAACCTGGACTGTTTCAGCTCCTTCCGGCAGTAGTAGTATTTGTGAGTTATCACAGTAGCGGGTTGATTTTTGCCGATCTTTATCTCCGTCTTTGTAAAAACTATCTTGTGAGTCGTTCCTTAAACGGATATCAGAGAGGATCCTGACCGAGACGCACATTTTCAAGTAAAGTTTAACATGCTGGACTAAATACAAGCAGAAAAATGGTCTGGAAGAGAAGAGTAAGTCTGTGGAGTGGAGACGCAGAACACAGAACATTCAATCATCTCAGTGGAGGGTGAAACATCAGAAAGGTCTCCACAAAACCAGCATCAAAGATCCAGACAAACATCAAATCATCCAATATTTACAGAAATGTAAGATAGTAGAAGGATGGATGTGAAACATTCTTCAGTCTTCAATGTGACAGGTGCCTTCAATCAAATCACACACCTGTGCCAACCAGTACGACCACACGTCATAGGAATATTATGGGATATGTGTAGTAGTATTTTTCCAGCACGCACGCACGCGCTCCTCCTCCTCTCCACTACTACGTGGCCACATGACCGAGCTCTCCAAGCAGTGGCTCCATTCACCCACCCGCCGCGTGTTGTAGTAAAAACCCGCGTGGACTGCACGAAGGGGCGCGTGCACAGGGGGGGGGAAACGTGCAAAACGTGAGGGAGATGAAAATGTGATCGATAATTGATTGATCCACCTTGACAGACAATACAACCTGCAAACACACACGCACGCACTTGCGTGCGCGGCTGCAGCCAAACAATGCAAATGCAGGCAAAATAGGAAAAAATGCACAAAAGAGGAGAAAGAGAAGGAGGAAGAGGAAGAGGAAGAGGAGGGGGTCCACGCACACACCTCCTGATCAAATCCTGCAGCCGCGTGCGGGAGGATCGAGGTGCAAAATGAGGACAGGATCCTCAATCCACCCCTCAGCAGACAAAGCGTGCAGGAGATCCCACTCAGACAGATCGTGGATTTTGGAGGGAGGGGGGGTTAGACATACAATTCCACGCATGCATCCTGCTCGCACGCACTGCTGCAAACAAATCACATTCATCCAAACATCTCCGCGGGGGTCGCCTTGTGCACATTTGACATGTGTGAAGAGCGCGCGTGCTGCACGTAAATGTCATCTGTTTCACGCGCTCTGCCATATTCTGGTGCTATTTTGGTCACGTGCACGCGCACAGCAGCTCTCACCTGCACACAAAGTTCCCAGCAGAAGTGCACAAGTGAGCCACATATTCCCTCTAGTCGGAGGCTGGCGGACTCCTGCGGTCCTCCGGGTCCTCCGCAAACATTGGTTGCGTAAAATCCGCGACCCGCAGCCAGGCCCCCAACCCGGGACAGCGTGTTTGGTCCTGCGGGCTTTTGTGTGTCTGCTGTAGAATAATCCAAGCAGCACAGCGTCCTGCGCCTCTACGGAGAAGTTCCCGGAGCCATGCGGGGCGCAGACGCACGGCCAGATAGTTCCCAAAAAAACAGATCCACAAAGAAGGCAGCTGGAGCAGGGCGGCTCTCCTCCTCCCTCTCTCCCTCTTTCTGTGGCTCTCCACAGTCCTGTCCTCTCTCTACCCCCCCTCCCCTCTCTCTCTCTCTCTCTGGTCGGGGCTGCTGGGGACAAGCGGCAGACAGGATGAGAGTCAAGCTGCACCAAAAACACCTGCACCTTCTTTCAAAATAAAACACCAGGCTGCAGAGGCGGTCCCAGACTCTAGGGGGGCCCGGGCAGAGAAACCCACCTCTGCCTCTTTTCTCTTCCTCTTTTCTCTTCCTCTTCTTCCAGGAAGCATCGGGGCAGTGACAGACAAAGTATTCAGTCCTCTACTTGAGTGACAGTACTAATACTGTACTTTGAAAATACTCCACTACAAGTAGAAGTTGTGCATTTAATACCTTATCGAGTAAAAATATGAAAGTATTATCAGCAAAACGTACCTCAAATCTCAAAGTAAAAGTACTCATTGTGCGATGGAAGGTCTCTCAGCGTTTAATTATCATATCAAGTGTTTATTGATTTATTCCTGTTGTAAATGTTAAAAATGTAATGTGGCGGAGAGTAACTAAGTATATTTACTGAACCACTGATTTTAAGTACAAGTTGGAGGTAGTTTCATGTTGTGTGTGATGTCATTGATGTCCTGTGAGAAACACGCGTCTCAACTAAGTCAACTTTTAATAGGATAAAAGAGGGTTTTTCGATCATTTGTTTAAAAAACATTTGAAATTGTAATCTGAGCAGTAACTAGTTACTACAGTAAAACGTTAGGTTGCATAAAATGGAAATACTCAAGTAAAGTAAAAGTACCTCGGATTTCTACTGAAGTACAGTACTTGAGTACATGTACTCGGTTACTACCCATCACTGCTTACATCACACCTACAGCGGCGGTTGGAGATTCATCGCCCGAATCCACACTGTAAAAAGTGTGCGCAGAAATTACAGTAAAAAAAACCCGTCAAATGGCAAAAGTAAAAGAGAAGAGGTGAATCACCGCAGCAGACGAAGGTGTTTCATCCTAACGTCCTTTTTTGTACCGTCTGAATGCGTAGAAAACATTTTATTTTACTGTGAAAATCAGCAACTTGTGCTAGAATTAAAGCAAAAATACCATAATGTCACAAGCAAGTCGTTACCGTAAAAGTAGAATTCTGCCTCAGGTGACAGACGCTTTGGATTTGTACATTTAAATTTACAGTATATAAGAATTTAGCAAAGACACACAGTTGTTTTTACAGTAACAAGTCGTTAAACACTCGCTGTATATTTTGGAAATAATGTTGATTTCAAGATAAAACAAGAAAGATTGAATATATTTGAATTTACTGTCATTTTAAACGGTAAACAGGTTAAAACCGTATCTTTTTTTTTTCGTGGTAATTTACCGTAATGTCTTGAACATGTTAGCAGCTAGTAGCAGTTAGCAGCTAGTAGCAGTCAATAGCTCGTAATCAGTCTAACATAAATGTCTCCTTGATTGAATCCAGCAGCAGATGAATCAGAAACCAGCCAAATGTCCAACAGCACACAGGTGAACAGAACCTGTGAGTTACAGAAACTCTAAATGTGTCCAGCAGCTCCGGTGGTCTTTGGTGGTCTTCCCTGCAGCCAGCATGTAAACAATCTGAGCGTCAGGTGACGTCATCCGTGACCCAGCTGTTAGTAGAGAAAGGTGTTTTCATCAGAAACACATTCTCTACGCCTGAGTTCATAGCCAAGAAGGGTAACATCAGATGCTTTTATTTTGGCGGTCTTGACCGGAAGTCCAGTCTTTTGTTCTGCCAGGCTTGACAGTGTTTGGTGCTCTGAGCTGAACTGAGTCCAATATGGCTCCTGAGGACAGACAGAGTTCTGTTTCTGTATCAGGAGTCTCTACAGGTCCAACAGTGTCACAGCCGTCAGTCACTCTGGTTTGGTGATTTTATTTTGACATGTGGCGTCGTCTCTTATCTTTTATTTTTCACCTTTACTTCTCAAATCTTCTCGGTTTCTTTTTTTTTGATGGGAGGCCGTCTTTTACTTTTGCCCGTTTTGCCTTTTTCGCATCTGCAGCACCCCTCCTCGGCCGTCTGCTGGTCGGACCCTGAAGGTCACGGCGTTTGAGGATGTGCTGAGTTTGGCGTGCTGACTGCAGGAACGTCCACCAGAGGGCCTTCCCCTCAGGTGTTCTGGACACCTGTAACACCCACCAGGGCAACCTAGTTTCTGCTGTTTATTTTTTATAGTGCTCAAGGTTCAATTTGACAAAACTTTGGTTCAGGTCACAGCCGAAGGTTGTAGTGTGTAACTACAGCGCCACCTAGTGGACATGGGTGTTATTTTACCGCCAATATCCAAAATATGTCAGAGTTTGGGTCCATTGTCAATCCAATTGTGCCAAATGGACCTTTTCCTGGTCCTGTCCCACAAAAAGATGTGGGAGGTCCTGAGGCTCATTTTCATCCACCGCCGTCACCGCAATTCATCCACCGCCGTCACCTCAAATCATCCACCGCCGTCACCGCAATTCATCCACCGCCGTCACCTCAGGGTTTGATAAGAACACTTTCGTGTTATAACCTGAACGTTCTTCAGGCCTGATAAACCGTTTTTCGTTTTCATGTTTTTCCTACCCCTTCTAACTCCTTGCTTGGGGGTCTTACGGGTCACATTCCGGGCCACCGGGGGCTTTTTACCTGCATCTCCCGCAGCAATACAGACAAGACGTCGGGCTCGCTGCAAGAATATCACGTCCTGAAAATCGATTCCAGCCATATGGATCCGGTGCCGTTACCGCCGCAGCAGACGGATGGAGCCGAACGTTTGTAATTTACTTAAGTTGCATGAAATCGACGCACCGCCGCGCGTCGGGAGAAACGGACGCAGCCTGATGTTACATAAGTTCAGAGAAAACGCAGACATGAACCAGACAGCTGTGTTATTCTTGGCTCTGGATCAAACACACATCCACAAACACAGACGAGAACATGCCTGAGCAGGACACACACACACACACACACTAACATATACACACACTAACACACACACACTAACACACACACACACACACTAACATATACACACACTAACACACACACACTAACACACACACACTAACACACACACACTAACACACACACACACACACTCACACTAACATATACACACACTAACACACACACACTAACACACACACTCAAACACACAGAGACACACACTAACACACTAACACACACACTAACATATACACACACACACACACACTCACACTAACATATACACACACTAACACACACACACACACACACACACACACTAACACACACACACACTAACACACACACACTAACACACACACACACACACACTCACACACACACACAGACACACACTAACACACACACTCAAACACACAGAGACACACACTAACACACTAACACACACACTAACATATACACACACTAACACACACACTCACACACACACAGACACACACTAACACACTACCACACACTCACTCACACACTAACATATACACACACTAACACACACACACACACACACACTAACATATACACACACTAACACACACACTCAAACACACAGAGACACACACTAACCCACACACACTAACACACACACACTCACACTGACACACTAACACACACACACACACTCTAACAAACACACACACTCACACTAACACACACACACACATTCTAACACACACACACTCACACACTAACACACACACACTAACACAAACTCACACTAACACACACACTCACAATAACACACTAACACACACACACCCTAACATATACACACACTAACACACACAAACACACACACTAACACACACACACACTAACATATACACACACTAACACATACAAACACACACACACACACACACACACACTAACATATACACACACTAACATACACACACACACACTAAAACACACACACTCACAGTCGGAGTGTGTGTGTGAGACACAGGCGTTTCTAAAAAAAAACTGACAGGAAACAGAAAACAACCAAATACACCTTAAGGAGGAAAAAA
>VRLP01006685.1:0-26771 GCA_009660295.1 Lophius piscatorius | reverse complement strand
CATCATGGGAGATCCCCTAGCAGTCTAAACCTATAGCAGCATAGCTAAGAGCTAGCTTATGCCAGCCTTAATTATAAACTTTATCATAAAGGAAAGTTTTAAGTCTACTTTTAAATGTAGAGAGGGTCTCTGCCCCCCGAACCAAGATTGGGAGATGGTTCAACAGGAGAGGGTCCTGATAGATGAAAGCTCTGGCTCCCATTCTACTTCTGGAGACTCTAGGGACTACAAGTAACCCTGCATGCTGGGAGCCAATGAAGGGAAGCTCATACAGGAGAGATATGTTCCCTTAACTTGGTTCTGGTCAGCACCCGTGCAGCAGCGTTCTGGATCAGCTGGAGGGGCTTCAGAGACTTATTGGGACTACCTGCTAGTAGGGCATTACAGTAATCCAGCCTGGAAGTAACAAATGCATGAACTAACTCTTCTGCATCTTTTTGTGACAGAATGTGTCGTATTTTAGAAATATTATGCAAATGAAAAATTATTTAATATATTTGAGTCTATATTTAGTATTTCATGTTTTTATTGTGGTCAGTTTTTATAGTTTTGAAGTTCCTGTTTTTACCCTTTATGTATAAAAAATGCTGTATAAAATGTATAAAGGTTTGACTGATGAATTGATTGACAGACAGACATCTACGCGCCTGTGTCACCCTACACTTGATTGATCAGTTGATGATCAGTGTAGACCGGCTCAAATGCTCTCAGGAAATAAATCGAAAGCTTCAGTATTCATCGCTGATGGTCGTCTGCTCTAACTTCCTGCGACTGATCCAAAAGTCTGACCCCTCCAAAATATTCTCTTATTCGGTAAACAAAGCGAACCGTCTCAGTTTGATCCAGACCTCCTCTTTCTGTGGGACTAAAGTTTGACTCATGTTCTGGACCTTAGACCCGGGGGAGGATTCACACCAGCGGGTTTGATCCAGAGTAAAGATAGGTGTTTGAGGAGCCATCAATCATTGTTTCATAGTGAGTTCATGTTTTTGCTGCAGGGGAAAGACTCACCCCACAGCATGAAATATGAGAAGGTTCGTCATCCAGACATCCGGCTGCATCTATAAGGATGAAGACATGTGGAAAGGTGCCGGTGATGTGTTCATGATGTAAGAACCACTCAGGGAACCAGCTGCATCTATCAAGGCTTCTCTGTGAGCTGAGTGAAGGTTCCTCTGAAGCTCGTTCACCTGGAGAGACTTCAGGAGAAGAACAAACAGAGCCGGATTCCACATAACAGAACTTTAGATCATTTCGCTTGAATTTGATGCATATCCACAGCAACAACTAGAGGGCAGCAGGAGAGTCAAGACCCCCACCAAGTGATTATACAACTGGGCCATCCAACACAGCAAGGGTATTTCCCAAAAAGCCCCAATCCCCTGCGTTGTACAAGCAAACCCCCATTCATTGAACTCCTCAAATAAAATCTGAAGTTATGTTCACAGTATTTTCCCATAAAAAAAGCACCAAGAGTTGAATCAAAAAGATAAATCTCCCCCTTGTGTCAGGAATATACAACCGATCGCTCCTTCAATAATTCCACTTCTTCTTCACGCCACTAAAGTCTATTCATTCATTCATTATCTGCCGCTGTTCAGGGTCACGGGGGTGATGGTGTAACATTTGAAAATGATCCAGGGAAATAGTTTTTGAGTTAAAACAATGTTTTTCATCACGACAAGCTCCCCATAGTGAGTAAATATGAACTATTAGAGTAGAATATGATCGAAGATAGATCTCCTTGAGCCGATTCATATTCACCACCACATGGAATGAACTGGACCTACGGTTGAGAAAATCATATATTTCCTGTTGCCACTAGATGGTAGCAACACACAAAAACACCACACACACACACACACACACACACACACACACACACACACACACACACACACAAACACACAAATTCACTTAGCCAAGCACACATACAGACACGGACAGGCACAGACACACACACACACAGAGACACACAACATCACGAACACAAACACACAAATACATACACCCACACACACACACACACACACACACACACACACACAACCAGACACACATGCCATTAATGCACATATATTTTTGATATTATAACCTTTGGATGATTAATATTTTAATGCAAACAGATTTTTAACTATGTGTTATTTTTACTCCAGTTGTTATTAACCTGCACCAACTGGGCTGAGTGTGTTCCGCCCGCATATGTTCAGGCTTCCAGCAAAGCCAAGTTAAAACACGTTCAGCCAACAAAGAAAGGCTTCAAAGAAATGCCTCCCCGGCAAAAAAAAAAATGCCCCTGAGTCAGCCTGAGGCATTGGAACAAATCAAACATCAGAGTCATCAGGATGGCCATGAGTCAGAAATAAAGAGCAAAAACAATCAGTAATTCAGTGGTGAAAGAAACAAAGTCATTGAAATCTCTTAATATAGAGAAAAAACTAAATTCATCATGTGCTGAGATCCAGTATTTCTCAGTGTTTCTTCACCCTTTGTCTAGCGATCACATATACACTTATTAGCCATAACATTGCAACCACTGACAGGTGTCCTCAGAATAACCCTGATTACCTGTTTGCCATGGTTACCTGTCAGTGGATGGGATAGGCAGCACTTTGATGCACGTTGATGTTGAAAACAGGAGAAATGCATAAGCGTGAGGAAGTAAGAGACTTTGAAAAGATCCAGATCGTAATGGTTTGACGACTGGGTTAGAACATCTCCAGAAATGCAGATCTTGTCAGGTGTTAGACCGAATAGAACATACCTACCTAACCTGTTGTTCAATGTTATTCATTGTGCCATAGAACCACCGCTAGGTGTCAGTATGGACACTGACAAATGTGAGGAATGTTTCATGTTTCTATGTCAACAAAGTCTCCAGTATTGGAATGCACACGCCCCCTCAACCACAAGACTTAACTATTACACCATACAATATGATTTTAGTTAGAAGAAGAAAAAAAACACCTGTCAAATAGCAATAGTAAGGAATTGTAAAATTCACTGTATTCACAATATTATTCTGAATGTTTAAAATGTCTAGCCAAAAACATTTAACCATTTAGCATGAACACTCTAATTTCTAGAGAAATATGTTTAAAAATAATTGAGTTTATAGAATATTCATTATTTTACAATACTTTACAGTAGAAGGGTTCACAGTGTATCTATTTTTCAAGGTAATCTATCGTAATGTCATCTACAGCTGCCACTATTTTACCCTCATTCTACAGGTTTTTTTGAATGTGTCTATTTTTTAGTAGCAATTTACAGTAAACAAGCTGCTTTTATTTTTTTTTTACATTCATCATAAAAGTATACGGTAATGTCCTTGACTTTGCCTCCATGTTTTTTCAGGTTGACTGGACAGAAAATAATTGTTTCGGGAGATGAAAATCCTGTAGAATAATTCCGACTTTCAATTTCTGTTTTCTCTGAAGTAAAATTCCTCCTTACCGTCACACATAGGAATGTTCACAGCGACTTAAAAAACACCAACATGTGCCCTCCTATCGACACATGACCTCAAATGTCACTGATGTGGTCTGAGGGATCCTGCAGAAACAAAGCTGGAGAACGGACAGGAAAACATCTTTTTATGCTATTCATATTCATGAATCATAAATAAATAAATTTCTGTCACATGACCGAACTCCTGAGATTTATCAATTATTTCTAGACGTCCTGTCTTCTAAGAGGCACCTTCATCCATCTGTAACAATGAGTCACTCATTTTAAGGAATTCAAAAAATAAACAAAATTAAATTCATAAAAATAATAAATAATTGATTTATTTACTATTGAATGTTTATATCTATTTATATTAAAATCATATCAAATAAAAAACATTTAATAAATAATTAAATTATACATTTTTATTAATTTCAGTACTATTAATTTTAAAGAATTTATTTTTTAATAAATTAAAAACAAAAACCGTAATTTAATAAAAATGAATACATATATATTTAAATTATGATAACGTTTTATTGATTCATGTATTTGTATTAAATTCAGGGCGGACCCTAGGAAGGTCTGGGAAATGATACGTGCCGATCCAGCCACTTCCAGTTCCGGTCCCAAGCCCGGATAAATGGGAGGGTCGTGACAAGAAGGGCAGCCGAGGTAAAAACCTGTGTGCCAAATCAATATGCGGAACTAGACTGTGGCGACCGCCTAAAAAGAAAAAGGCAAAGAGCTGGAAGAAACTGCTTTAAGCCTTTATTTGTATTTGATTGTAAATAAAAATAAAAATGTCATTACAAATAAATTGAAAAATTTAAATTTAAATTTTATTTGTATCTTTATTTAAATCAAATCAATCTTGTTATCACAAATAATGAACAATATCTTAATGTCTATATATCTATCTTTTATGTTTAAAAGATGTACATTATTTTTGTTTGAATTAAAATCAGAAATAAGAAAAAGTTAATAAAATAAAGTTATATTATAACATTTATTTTATTATCATCAGATGTTTCTTTTATCTAAATTCAAACAAACTAATTAAAAATACAGAATTCATAAAATTCTAAATTGCATGTTTTATTTATTCTAAATTTTTATTGATTTTATCTTTATTTCAATAAAAAATTGAATTGCATGAAATAGAAAAAAGTCATATAAACTGGATAATTTAATATTCATTGTCTTTGTATTTTGTATTTGTATTATTACATGCACACACGCGTCTGCAGAGAGTGTCATGGACTCATGGAGGAGGTGAGGAGGTGAGGAAGACACACACAGTGCCTCTCACACACACACTACTCAGGATCCACAGGGGGAGGGGATGAGGGGGAGGTAGCAGCTTGTGATTAAGAAGTGGACCCGGGCTGCAGCAGACCGAGGCTCTGGAGGAAGACTGAGAATATGTGAGGGTCTTCCTGACAGGTGGATCAAACATTTATCTTCTTCTCGGTGGTCCGGCAGCAGCGAGATGTCGGTAAGTCCATCTTGCATGAGGAGAGCCAGATAATATCTGTTTAGAGTTTCTGTTAACTTGAAAATGTTGAGTGTCAGTAACTCTTTCTTTCCCCTTTTGTTTATCAAATTCATAATGTTTGAGTATTATAGACTTGTTTGCAAACTATGTGACTTTTAAAATCATAAATTAAAAGATTTAATTTAATTAAACAGTAATAATGAATCAGTTTTTTATTGGATTTAAGTTGTGAAAACTGATAGAATTGGCTCAGAAGAAGAGTTTCATCTGTGTTTTTATTCATGACTTCATAAAATTGAAACAATGTGACCAATAACTAATAAATATTCTGCGAATTATGCAAAATTAATTTCACAGGTACTTATAACTCTTTAGATGTAAAACCTCCAAGTTTTGCAAAAATAAATAATGTCAAATACTCTACTCTCAATGTAGTTATTTAATAATGACAATGCCAGATACAGAAGAGATATTAATAATTATGTAGTGGCGTTTCTGTGGCTTCTCTTGCTCCCCCAGTCCAAAAACATGCGTGAATTCATTCATTGAACTGTAAACATACAATTACATTATGAGTAATTTAAATGTATATGAAAAAAGCCAAATAATAAAAAGAGTTCAAATTGAAATGATTACTTACGAAACGTTTTTTTTTTGTCTTTCTTTTACAACATAACATACAATTCAACATACATTTTGAGTATTCTCAATATCTTCAATTTTACAGCGAACAACACTGTAAAAATTGTATGTAGAAATTACTGGGAAAAACTGTCAAATGGCAACAGTAAGTTACAGCATGTTACTGCAATTTCAAGAAAGCGCCTCGCCACATTGTGATGTCACAATACATAACGGCTCATTATTTTTATTATATCTTAATGCTGTGAAATATGTACCAAAATGTATTCAACTCTAGGATAAATTTTCTGACAAAGAAACAGAAAGACAGAAAATATAACGGGAGTGAAAAATTTACCTCCGTTTCTTGCGGAGGTAACTTATTTGAAACATAACAACATAATATATACATTATATACACTATTCAAAAAAATAACACATAACACAAAATCATCACAGTGTAACTCCAAGTCAATCACATCTCCGGGATATCAACCTGTTCAGTGAGGATTCAATGATTAGGAATCAATTTCACCTGCTGGGACAGACTACCGGTCGAAAGGAGAGGCAATTATGGAGACAACACCTATTAAGGAACGGTTTTGCAGATGTTGGCCACAGACCATTTCCATCTCCGCATCCTTTCTAGCCGATTCTTGGCTAGTTTTGCATTTTTTTCTGTTCCCTTGCTACTAGTGGTAGTATGAGGCGGTATCTGCAGAACAAAGAAGTTGCTCAGGTAGAGCAGCTCCAGGATGGCACATCCATACCCGCCATGGCCAGAAGGTTTGCCGTGTCTGGGGGCAACGTGTCTGGGGGCAAAGTGTCAAGAGCGTGCCTTCTGAAAGAAGGAAACAGGTAGCGGTGAAAGAAGGAAACAGGAGGACCTCTGCCAGAGCCCTACAAAATTACCTCCAGCAGAAATGGTAGATTTGCCGTTGGCGCCCTGATCTCCTCACAGATGAAAGCAGGCTCACACTGAGCACATGTGACAGACGATAGAGAGTCTAGAGACGCTGTGGAAGATGTTCCGCTGTCTGCAACATCGACCAGCATGACTGGTTTGGCGCATGGGTCAGTCATGATCTGGGGAGGCATGTCCTTGGAGGGCCGCACAGACCCCTTTTTGCTAGCCAGGGGTACCCTGACTGCTGTCAGGTACCGGGATGAGATCCTCAGACCCATCGTCAGACCGTATGCCGCTGCAGTGGGCCCTGGGTTCCTTCTGGTGCATAACAATGAACAATGCTCATATTTCGTCTTTGATTTTGAGAATGATTCTGAATCCAGTCCTCACTGGGTTTTAATGATTTGGGTTTCCATTGATCGTTCTTACATTATTTTGTTCTCGACAAAATGACACTATGTAATCAATAAAGATTTTTCACTTCAATGTTTCATCATCCAGATTTTGGATGTGTGATAAAAAAGTTTTTTTAGTAGTGTATATTACATACATGTTTATAAGCCCACACACACACAAATGTAGATATTAGTTATAAAGAACATCCGAGCGTCTTCGGCTCTGCCTCCCGTTCCTTTCACTCTTGCTGCAACTCTTCCGTAACAAATAACTCCTAACACTCTTCTCCACCCACTCCAACTTACCTGCATGCGCTTCTTCACCTCTTTTCCACTCCCTGTTAGGGGAAAAAAAATACTCCCTTTGTCCCACTGGTTTCTGATGCTGTTCCTCATGATATGTCTGGTGTATAATGGGTGCATGGTTCTGTCTGAAGGACAAGATAGGCTGACCCGGTGGATTGGCTGACATTGTAAGCATATAATGATCCTGTTTGATAGGAAGGGCAAGATTCTGGGATGAGACTCGTACCTGAGCGTGCCAGGATCTTCTCTGTTATAAAAGATCTGTCTGTAATAATCCGATTTTAAAGAAATACAACCGAGGCAACTGAGTTGACCCGAAGTACTTAAACTCCCACACCTTCTTCACTTCCACTCCTTTCATCCTCGTCGTTCCACCTGCCTCCCTTTCATTCACACACATGTATTCTGTCTTGCTGCTACTGACAGTCATCCGCTTCTCTCCAGCTCATACCTCCACCTCTCCAGGTACTCCTCCACCTGCTCCCTGGTCTCCCTACAGTTCACAATGTCATCTGCAATCATTATAGTCCACAGAAACTCTTATCTGACTTCATCTGTCAGCCTGTCCATCACCTTAGCAAACAAGAAGGCGCTCAGAGCCGATACTTGATGCGGTCCCAACTCCACCGCGAACCAACGCCTACTTCTCACCTCAATGCCGTCATGCTGTTCTCAAACATATCTTTAACATACTTATCTGTCGCGCAAGACTTCATACAACAATTCATCCCTCGGCATTCTGTCGTACATGTTCTCTAAATACAAACAGACACGATGCAACTCCGTCTGACCTTCTCCGACCTTCTCTGACCTTCTCTGACCTTCACTGTACTTCTCCATCAGCACTCTCAAAGCAAACATGGCATCTGCTGTGCTCTTGGCATGAAACCATACTGCTGCTAACAAATTATCATTTCATTTCATATCCAAGCTTCCACTACTCTTTCCCAGGTCTTTATTGTGTGGCTCATCAGCTTCTTAAGAATGTGTTCTTAATAAATGAACAGATTTTTTTTTTTCATCAGTACAAAACAATTTGATTATATTTTAGAACATTTGGCTTCTTTCTGCTACGGCTGTCTTTATATTTGGGATATGACATTTACATGAACACAGGGAATTCTGGTTATTCATATTTCTGTACACATGAACATGTTTGCCCCTTGTACAAACCACATCCTCAAACACCAAACTGTGACAACAGAAACATAAAGAAATTAATATTTAGTCAAAAGATCCTCTACAAAAATGAAGAACTAATACTACAAATTAAAAGCAAATTAAAACATTTTCTTGTTTATGGGAATTGAGTGCTGTTGTGTAAAAAGAAAAATAATCTCAGAAAAGTAATCTTAATACTAGAATCAAAATCAGCTGACACTAATCTAGACTTGATGAAAGGTCTTAACATCAATAAAGAGACTAAAATACTCATTTTAAATTATTAAATGACTTTAGAGAAAACCACGTCTGGGGACACTTTGGCTTCTGCAACTTTCTTCAACCTACAACCAAGAAGTAATCTTTTAAACATTAAAACATCTGATTTAAGGTCTAAATACTGCATCACATTATTTGATGCAACTTTGTTCTTGATTTTTTTTAAATTTAATTCCTGATTCTTGACATTTGAATGTGTGATCTAGGTCTTTAATTTGTTTTGTGGTGTAATCGGAGTCGTTAGACCTGAACACTCCCGCCGCTGACAGACTTCACTCAATGTTTGCCGACTTTGTTTATTTTTTAATAAATGTCAGAACTTAATTTAACTTAATTAATGAACTTAATTCTCTACAGAACTATTCTACATGCTATTATTTGTGCACACGTATCCACTCCCACCATCACGTAACCGTTCAGCTGTTGTTCTGTACTGGATCAGACCACTGATCCGACCTTCTCTTCTCAACCCAACCCGATCGGATCCTCTCTGCAGACTGGTGTCATCTCCTCCTCTGAGCCCGACCCAGAAACTGTAATTTTCTTGAATTGAGATGAATCTGTTTTTTGTGATATTTTCATGTATTGGAATTTGAATTGTTAGTCATTTTTAAACTTTGTTTTGGCTGAAGTTGAATATGACAGTTGGAATCTAGACTGATTCTGGGTCAAAGGTTCTGCTTTAAGCTCACAATTCAAAAACCAAAAAACCTCAACAAACTACATATCTGGTTGGTTCACTGGTTGGTTGTTTTTTATTTGCTGGTTCCCTTAGCTGAATATTTTCTACTTGTCGTTTGTAGTTGTTAAAAACATTTGTCCACGAGATCAGAATAGAGACTTAAAGGTCAGAGGTCAGATCCCCCTGAGACCTCCACCAGGAATCATGCCTTCAGGGAGTGCTGATGGATCTTACCATCGCTGCATCTTTCTCATCGTAGCATCGTCTGAAACTGAAACCTCTGAGTCTGACATCTTCAGTTATGACCTGCTTAAGTTCTTAGAATGTGATCCTGGTGTTTGTTGATTTGAGGAGGCCTCAGCAGGAATTCACAGGGTCCAGCTCCAGTATGTTAGCAGCTCTGAATTGTTCTCTAATGAGCTTCTAATGGACGCCCATGTTGTGGTTGTTCTCCAACACCCAACCCCAGCCCAGACCCCAGTGTGCCAGCTGTAGTGGAAACATCAACCGATAAAGATCAGGGCATGTGGAAGGATTATGTGAGGCTATTAACAGACATGTTTATACCCCAGGATCAGAGTCACTGGCAGGATCACCATGACAACGATCATCACGGTAACACTGCTGTTCTATCCAAGGAGGACAGTGTTTTACTATGTGAACTCAAGCAGCCATGTATCTAGTTTCATAGGTTTTACGATGCAAATGCAGATTATATAGCGAAATGTGCAGATTATATTAAATTAGAATATCTATCTATCTATCTATCTATCTATCTATCTATCTATCTATCTATCTATCTATCTATCTATCTATCTATCTATCTATCTATCTATTATAGATAGATAGATAGATAGATAGATAGATATTCTAATTTAATATAATCTGCACATTTCGCTATATAATCTGCATTTGCATCTATCTATCTATTATAGATAGATAGATAAAAAAAACAAAAAAAAACAGGAGTAAAGAGAGGTTTGTGGCGTTTTCCTGATGAACGGACCTTCTACGTCCCTTGGGTTGCGACACCGTGACAGTCTCATAATTAATGGCCACACATGGTCATGTGCTTCTGCCTCACTGGGGTTATATAGATGTTAACTTGTCTTTCTATGTCTACTGTTGGTACGGAGGTGGAACAACCTCCCCGTCATGCCCTCCTGCATTAATACAGAACATTGAGTCATGATGTTCCGCCTTGATCAGTCTGTGAAAAAGATGCTCCTTTAGGATTGGTGTCCTGTTTAGTATGAAGACATCTAACGGTATTGTCTTGTTCTGTGTTGGGTTCCAGGCAGCCACAAAGCTTCTGGACGAGATGTGCCATCTGACGGCTCAGTCTCTGACATCATTGGACACATCGGGACACTTCAAGGTCGTGAAACTCCTGGGCGAAGGTTCTTATGGCAAAGTAATGCTGGCAGTTCACAAGAAGAGCGGTGAGGGGGAGATGAACCCTTCATTACGGCCTGAACCCTTTATTACAGTCTACACCCACCAAAAGCTACATCCTGATCTTTCCCTTGTTTCTGTTAGGTACTCCGATGGCTCTGAAGTTTTTCCCTCGTGCATCCACCTCCTTGTTGTCTTTCCTGAGGGAGTATAACCTTGCTCTGACATTCTGTACCCACCCGTCACTGACCAGAGCGCTGGGAATCGCCTACTCCACACCTTTACACTACGTCTTCGCTCAGCAAGCAGGACTCTTTGGCGACCTCTTCGACATCATCTTGCCTGAGGTAAAATTGTATTTCCCATCTCTTGGGTCTTCTGGTGCTTGAGTGCAGACTGAAAAAATTGAGCATCAATGATGAAAACAAATATTAAGTTAAGTTCCTTCAGTCATCGACCACCAAAACCAAGATTTGGGAGACTCTGATTTGCTAATAAGCTACGCTTGATTCAGTCTGTATTGATTTGAATATAATCTGGCTGTTGTCACTGTCGTATTTCTATACACCTAAGTGACCCTATGATGAGGTTTTTCATATTTATCATATCATATTTGGGATATGACATTTACATGAACATAGGGAATTCTGGTTATTCATATTTCTGTACACATGATAAATACTAGTGACCCAGTACTTATACCCAGTTCCTGAGTACTGCCTCCTGTTGGAACCCTGTATCGTTACCCACATTGCATCTTCAAATGTCATTTCTGTAACAACAGCTTAATTCAAAACTAATTTCAATGTGGCAATAACATATAAGGACACCGCCGTCTATCGCAGGCCTAGCACTATTAAAAGATTGCCAGTTGCAGATATTGCTTATTCACCTCATGGCCAGCAATAGTAGAACGACGCCATCTAGGATCTAGGTATGAAGCTCTGCAGGCTGCAGTTTCAGGACCGCAGTCTCAGGACGAGGATGAGGGCAGCTCGACGATGATGATGCGGAGACGTGACTGGGGGTAGAGGCTTGTCATGGTGGAGTTCAGTGATCCAGAGTGGAGAGTCGTACATTTCTGTAGGGGTCGGGTATCCTTTCAACAGCTGTAAGACAACGTTTGACCACGAAGGGTGTCATCAGTGTTTTCCAGAGTTAATGGATTCAGCTTTAGCAGTGCTAGCACAGGTGCTAGCTGGAACAATGATAAAGGAGAAAGACTCGCGGAACTTAGGCTGAGATGATTAAGTGACACTCCCCAAGTTCTCTTTGAGGGACAGATATCCTGACATAAAGAAACAGATCCTCAATCGTCCCCCCCCCTCTTTCCTCTTAACAAAACGCTGCTAGCATAACGCAGAGATCACCCGATGCCTTGGTTGACCTGCCTCCTCATCGACGTCACATGAAACAGTAGGACATTGTTGTATATGAGGAGGAAGGTTTATCGTAGCCTTATGTGGACAGCCTTAGCTGTACGACACGTGTTTGTATACCTACTGAGATCAAATGTAGTCATACTCGATAGGGGCAGGTCAGCAGGTAGTCGGAGGGCAACATGATGTAGTACTTGACCAACATCAATAGATCCAGAAACAGTTCCTGCTCCTTAGCCTTTTATTTCACGTGCTGACCAATGGTAGGAACCAGTTTGCAGCAACGCTCAAAAAATAATTCCAAATGTGAAGGGACTTGGGCGATGTGGCATCTTTTGATGAACTTCTTTATCTTCTGTCCTCACCCTCAGGTTGGTGTGGAGGAGGACTGCTGTCAGCGGGTGGTGTCCCAGCTCTGTGGTGCTCTTACCCACCTCCACGCTCTTGGTTTCGTCCACAGAGATGTCAAACCGGAGAACATCTTCCTGTGTGACTCTGCCTGCCGTTGGGTCAAACTTGGAGACTTTGGCATGGTCAGTTTGAAGACAGCCATAACATTATAACCATTGACAGAAATGAATAACCCTGATAATCTTGATACCATGGTTACCAGTCAGTGGTTGGGATCTATTGAGCACCTGGTGAACATTTTGTCCTGAAGTTGATGTTGAAAGCAGAAAAAATAGACCCGCTTTAGAATCTGAGAGACTTTGACAAGGACCTGATTTTGATGGCTAGAATACTGGGTCAGAATTAGCCCTCCAGAATTATTGGCACTGTTTTAAAAATGAACAAAATATGATGCAAAAATGTCATTATTGTGTATACCGATGACATTTAATTCAAATATTCACAAAATCCAACTTTTATATCAAGTAATACAATTAAAAAAACATCAAATTCTTAACATAAAACAAATATTTTTCTCTGAAATAAGTGCCACAAGTATTGAAACCCTGCATTTCATATATTGTGCAGCCCCCTTCTGCCACAATAACAGCTTTGAGACGCCTTCGGTTAAGTGTGAAGAGGTTTGAGATTACATGGAGAAGATCTGAGACCATTCCACCATACAGAAACTCTCCAACTTCTTCAGATTCTGAAGACCACGTTTCTGAACTCCTCTGCAGACTTATGTCAGGTGACTAGGATTGCATGGCAAACACTTTATTTTATAATACGATATGATAAGATATTATCATATATAGGCATTGCAAACAGACCCCATAAAAACGATTGCACAATGCGTCAGCCTCAAAGATTATTGTTTAAAAGTTTGATGGAGGTAGGAACAAATTAGTTTTTCAAACAGATGAGTTTGCGTTGGGGAAGTTGATGGAGTCCATGGTACCATGTATTTTGACAAGATGTCCAGAGCTTCTGTTTGAAAAACATGCCCACAGCATCAGAGATTCACAGTTGGTACTTCATAGTAGGTGCTTTTCCCTGTGGCTTTTGTTTCTTGCTACACCATACACATCTTGGATGTTTGTTGACTAAAAGCGCTATTTTGGTCTCATTTGACCTATGACCCTGTTCCAATAGAAAGTCCCAGAGGCTTTTTTTCTTGCTACCCTCTCAAACGGCTTGTGTTGGTGTCTGTGCCATCTGATGGTCGTTATGGGAAATTTTCTGACCTCTGCAATTCTCCAGGGGTAATTTTTGGATAGTCTTTTGTCACTTGACCCATCCTCCTAAAAGTGTGTGTGGTCAGTTTGCAGACACACCCTCTTCCAGGCTATTGTTCTTCTCCAGTCTCTTAATCTTCTTAATTATTACTCCAACTGTCAAACTGACATTTTACACATTTTATTTTACTCATTCTTTTTAAACAATGTTTTTTCAACCTTTGGTTGTGAAAAAAAACAATGTTTTTTATTGAAATCTAGCATTTTGCACAGTAAATAAATGCAAAAACTAGGTAGATCTTGATTTTGAGCTGCCAACAAGAAATGTTCAAAAAAAGTCAAACCCAGAGCAGGAAATTTAAAAAATCAGACTTAGAGTTTTGTTATTAAAAGATGTTGTAATGTTAGAGATGTTCCAAGGAGTTTCCTTGTTTTGTATAAAATAAATTAAAAACTAATCTTCTTCACCAGGTGAAGGCCAGAGGGACCCGAGTCCCAGAGGTCTGGTACAGTTCTCCTTATTGCCCCCCTGAGGCTGAGATCGCCCGTGGAAATGAAGACAGCTGGAATGATGGCGTACCAGAGCATAGAGGGAAGAAGAAGTCCAGAGTTTGGGTGTCAGTGGAACCGAGCATAGACAGCTGGGCCCTGGGGATCCTGACCTACGCCATGCTGACAGGAAGTCACCCGTGGGCTGGAACAGCCAGTGACTGCCCATCCTTCCTGAAGTATCAGGAATGGTTTTATAGGAAAAGAGGCCCTGATGATGGGCTGGATGTGTGGGCGGAACCAGAGGGTGAGCCCACACAGGACGTGGGAATTAAAAAGATGGACAACCCTCCCAACGCACCACAGTTTGCATGTTTCACCCCACTGGCCTGTTCCTTCTTCCTGTCGCTCCTGGACCTGAGGCCCCAGCTCCGGGGTCGGCCCGAGGACGGGCTGTGTTTCCTGGGAGGGGACTGGGTGATGGAGACAGAGAGACTGAGGCTGGAGGGGGAGAGGAAGAAGAGCAGGGGTAAAGGAGCCATCAAGAACATGAAGGACATGGAGGGGAGAGGAGAACGATGAGGATTTTCTCTGAGGTCAGAATCATGGTTTCGTTCATCAACGAATAATAGAGTAGACCCATGATGTCGTCCCCAACAGCCGGGGTATATCCCCGAAAAGTCCCAATTCTCCTTCGCTGAACTCCTCATACTAAATGTGGAGTTATTTCCCTATTATTTTAAAGTAAGAGTTCCCTCAAGTTCCCTCAAGTGAGTGAGTGACCAAATATGAACTCTTTGATCAAAATATGGGTTAAGTATGATATAATGATATAAACAAGAGAGAGGGCGGCATGGTGGCGCAGTAGATTAGCGCTGCTACCTCACAGCAAGAAGGTACCGGGTTCGAATCCACATCTGCCGGTCTTTCTGTGTGGAGTTTGCATGTTCTCCCTCTGTCTGGTTGTGTGTGTCTGCCCTGTTATGAACTCACCTGATGTTGCTGGGATAGGCTCCAGCCCACCCATGACCCCGAAGCAGTAGATAATGAATAAACAAGAAAGATCTCCTCATGCCAAGTCATATGCACCAAATTTGCCTAAGTCAGATCAAAGGTTGAGAAATTTTGCCCCCAATTTTTGAAGGTAAAGCTCATCTTATCGTCAAGAATATACAACAGACATATCGAACTTCTCTCCGGCACATTTAGTTAATAAAACAGAAATAATACACGGTATAAAGTTTAAAAATGATTCATGAAAGTTTTAGGGGTATGTCTGGAAAACAGTGTTTTTTCTAAAAAATAAAGCTCCCCCTAGTGAGTGAAATGCTAACTTTTAGAGTAAAATATGATAATATAAGATATGTCTCCTTTGGTAATCTCATTATAATCTCACTATAATCTCATTTGGTAATAAAACTCCCCCTAGTGTCAGAAATATATGACCGATCTCCCCCAACATCAATCCAATTCTTCCTCACACTAAGGTCGATGTGGAGATCAAATTTGAAAACGATCAATGCAACAGTTTTGTAGTAATCGCGTTAACGCGAAGGATCTTCTTCGGCGGGGAAGACGATTCCATAATAATCCCGACTTTTCGGGGATATGATAACATAGATACTTACTGCAGCACTTAGTGTATATTAATATATCTGCTTTAGAATAACGGGACACATTATGTAACAGATGCATAATAATGTCATCATGTGACTGTAAAAGATCTGTGTCTATATTTGGGTCTTGACTTTTGACTCTGTAGTTCACTATGAAGCGAACACACGGATGGTTATTGGTAAATTATTCTAGCATTTGTCTTCTGTTTGTTATAAATAAATGGGATAGATGGATGGTTCTTTTTTGATAATATTGGCTATGATGATATACAATAAATTACTGCAATTTAATTTTCAAAAGATTTAGTTTTTTAGGTGGTTTTCTGTAATAATAATTATTAATCAGTAAAAGTGTATAGTTAATGAATATCTAATATTTTGAGTAATATCTCAGAGGACACCTTTTATGTACTCAAAGGTAAGGCTATAAAATACAAATTATGATAAAATACTAAAAGGCTGTACAAAATGTAAGATTGCATGTAAATCAGTGTTATTGCTGAACCTTGACCCTTCACACTGTGTCCGTTACAAAACAAAATCAAAATAGCATTTATGGTATGAAATATAACAAATCTTTTGTATTTTTGTTATTTCACAAAACAAGGACAAGACCGTTTTTAAAGTTTTAAAATTCCCCATAATGCAGTTTGTTTCAGATGATCTTAAATCAATGTGCCTCATGTACGTAATGTATGTAAAACAGCTTTTAAATATTTCAAATGTAATAAAATTGTTTCTATTTTTAAAACTTGATATTGTTTCATCATATTACTCTCTCATAAGGAGAAAATTTTAAAATAAACATGTTTTAAACATATGTTATGGATGATATTGTGCTCGAAAACCCTTCTGATCCCGTGCTCATCAGCAGCTTGATTTCTAAAATAGATCCGTGGTTGTCAATCTGTCACTACAGCCTTTCAGCACCAAGTATGTGTCTGACCCCCCTCCAGCTCTGACCCCCCCCCTGTGTCACACCAAGTCACAGCCTTCGGGGGGATTCAGGAACAGACGGCCAGCATGGATCACTGACAGACATCTACAAACATTACAACAGACTAATAGGCCAAAAATAACATTCAAACACTCTCAGAGGTGTTACAGGAGAGTTCTTCACAGTCGGGATTACAGATCTATTTTCTTCCTTCCTCTTCAGTACATGTTTATTTCATCTGATGAAATGACTGCAGATGTATTAACTCTAACAGATGAAACAGTTTCAGTAAACTGATCCAACGTGGGTAAAACTTGATTCTCATTCTCCTTAGAATAAATAACATTATTAACAGAATGACTTAATAACTCAATGATAAGTTGGAACATATAAATAATAGGACACATATATTTGACTGAATAAACAGATAAAAATATATTCAGTCATTAGCTGAGAGATTAAGTCACTAGTTTGATATAGTCAGTCATTTTTTTGATGTATTAAATCATTATTATGAGAAATTCAGTCATTGCTTGACTGAATAGATGAGCAGAAATAATCCTCCATATTCTGGGGACACATTTTATTCTTTCTCTCCGCTCATATTTTCCTCTGTTTTAGCTCGTCTGTTTGTACTGATTTGTGTTGAATCAGTAATTCTCCGTCTCCGCTCTCTTGGGGGATGGTGGTTTTGGTGGTGGGGTCGGCTACTTTATGGTTTGTTTGCCAGAGAACATTTGACCTCTGACCTGAGAGTGAGCAGAGAGAGAGGATGGTGAGGTCAAGAAGGTTTGTGATGACAGACCGCAGAATGCTGAAGCGGTGCCTGCTCTAATAAAAGCTGGAGATGTAAACAACAACCTGAGTTGAAAATAACAACAGATGGAGGAACATCTAATCATCTCAGGGATTCCTGATGGATCAGGTTTTAGTGATATCGCTGCTGACAGAGCACCAAGCTCTCCAACGGCTTTCTACTCACAGATCCTGAAAGTTTCTCTCCTCTACAGAACTGAGGGGTCGATTCCATGATGGTTTTAACATAGAAGGATTAAAAGGTTAATCTGAGGAGTTTTCCACAAAACGGGTTAATCAAACTCTGAGTTTAGCACTGGGTGGTTTAAATCTGAGACGGGAACCTCTGAGTTTGGATCTGAGAACAGTTGATCTGAGTTGGTTCAGTCAACTCTGAGTTTCTTAAGTCCGAGTTAAAGGTGCGCATGAGGATGATCAAAAGGCATCATCAGTGGAGCTCCGACAATGTGGTTCACCATGGCAACCAGTGAGACGCTACCAGTGAGTCGCGATGGTCGCCCACAATACAAACAGTAATTTATTTTCATTAATCAGCGATAATCACGCATGAAAGCAGCTACAAATAATAGACAAAATACACAATTAATTCTGGGTAGACAGAGAACCCACTGGAGGAATTATGTTTTTTATCTGGGAATTCCTCCACCTCCCTAGGATGAGCTGGAGAGGGTTGCGGGAAACAAGGAGGTCTAGCGTAACTTTCTCTCCCAACGTAAATCTGTCTATATCACAAATTAGAAACGGATATGTGTGACAGCTCTGCTTGTCTCTCAGAAGGAGGAGGAGTCAGGAACAAAGTCGGGGTTTGTTGAAGAAAACCTGCCAGCAAGGAGGTTAGGTTCACAGAGTCAGTTACCGTGGTAACTTTCTTTGTTTCTGGAACAGAAAACACAGAGTTTCCCTCGACTCAGGGTCAAGAAACTCAGAGTTTCAACTGAACCACCACTGGAACACCACCCTGATAGTGTAAACTTTTGAAAACGCCATATTTTCCATCAACGTGTAAACTGGCAAAACCTTTCTTGTGAAACGGGTGATGTCACACCTCCACTTCACTCATGGCTGTTACGATTTCATATCTGTCTAATAACCACACCACATAGAGCAGCAACAAAAACAAAAACAGAAAAACAGTGGAGGACTATCTGTTTTTTTTTTTTTTTCTGGAGACTCTTAGATTATAATTCTCCATCAAACTCATCTGCACTTCCTGGGTCTTCGTCTTCCCCATCGTTAAATTACCCAGTAAAACTCTAAAATATTCTGGTTCCCTGTTTTCATCCTCTGCTGATGCCCGACTCAAATGATAAAAAGATATAGGTAATCAATTATAAATTTTCTGACCACATTTCAAAAAAGAATCCATCTCTACTTATAAACCAAACTCTAGGAATAAACAGCGATATGAAAAAATTGTCCAGTTTCTGTGTCAGATTCGAAAATATCATGGTTCTTGGTGCTGATACCCAACTCAACCCATGAACATGTATGAATACAGACCGATAGAAACCCAAACCTGTCAGTTAGTGTAAAGTTCTCAACAGTATTTTGTGTTGTCGACTCACACGCTAACAACTATTCACACTTAGTGCCCCTGAGCCGCCACGACGCACACCTCCACATAAATCATTCTGTCGAGGTGTCAGTATCTCCGAAACCATCAAAATAAAAAGTGATAATGAGTTATTCCAACCTTTAACCTCTTGCCCCAATAAACCTCCTGCTTCTTTAGCAAGGGGCCTGACCCAATAACGTTCTCCATGTGATTAAAACAGAAGAGATGAAGCTTTTTAAAGGGGTACAATTTGATTACTGGATCAGAGACGGGAAGCAGGTCTGGTCCAAACTTCTCTCCTGACAGTTCACCTGATAGTGGCTCTAACGCTACGGGTCTTTAGGGTTGTCAAACCGGGGACATAGTGAGAAAAGACATTTTATCAAGGGGATCAAGATGATAGATGTAGAAGAAATCCAGTCTCCTGCCAAAAGGAATGCTAGGAACCGTTTACGGGTCCTGCTTCCAAGTACTAGAGTACCTTCACATGGCTCTAGTGACTCGCCAGCCAGTCCAAATACCAAACCAGTTCATTGACGCTTCACCTGTTGGTGCCAATTAGGTCACCTACCTGATTATTATTATTATTATTATAAGGGGGCACTGTTGATGTGTTAGACGCACAGGGATAACTAAGCGTTTTTTATTATTTTGTGTTAAATGAGTGTAAACCACGTACAAGTCGTGTTGAATGACATCCATCCCATTGGATGTGTACATGTAACTCTTATTTTTGTATTTATCATCGCTGTGTTTTCAGCGGGGTCGAGGGACCTGCTGGAGGGTGGGGAAGGGTGCCTTCCCCACCCTCCAGCGGTGGCCTCTCAGGCGCTGTTTTGTACATGCAAAGGGACACAGTCGGCTTAATCAATCATTTGTGTGTAAATGACATCCCAGGTCCATTTTGGTGGAACAGAGATATCCGGTTATTTCAGATCCAAATATCCTAACTGAAAAAAAAAATCCCCCTTCAAAAATAACTTAATAAAGATTTTTATTTAAAAAAAAAAAAACTTAATCTAAGGTATTTTTTAGGTTGTAATGAGTTAAAAAAATCTATAAAGGGGAAAAGTGAACATTCCTTCGGTAAGATTTCCCGAATTTAGACTTGATATTCAGATAAAGGAGTTCTTGAGATGATGTGTGAAAAGTCAGTTTGAGTAATATTTTCAGTAAATGTTGTGTCTAAGCAGAGCCAGTAGTGCTCAAAAATTACAGTTTTGTTCCTCAAATGTGGCTTTTTGTTTTTTTTGTCAACCTCTTAATTTCAAGTGCATTCCATTCATTCTAAGTTGTATAAAAGCAACACTAGTATCTAGATGTAAGATCTTGAAATAAGATTATAAAGTGATATTTTAACATTTTTCACATTAAATATCTCTTTGAGTCAGTTGCAGATTTTGGTATTGAGCCCCCTAACCCTCCCTTTATCTGCTGAAATGTTCCTTGTTAAGTGACCACGTCGTTAATCCAGTGCATTGCGTTCATTTGACTAGGAATAATACAACTATACATGTAAGATTTTTAGTTTTTGCAGTGCAGACGCCACAATCTTTCATCAGTTAAGCTAAGTGAAGATAAACCGCTAAGAACCAAAAGGGGAATGTTGACTTGAAACCTTTCTGAGGTTCAGCCTCACGTCCAGCACGGCTGAAAAACTCACTAATGAGCAGAGAACATGAAGCACCGCTGAGGCTGATGGTCGTGGCGTTGACCTAGTTATGGCGTTTACTGGATCTCATGACAATCTATCCAATAGCTGTTGGGATATTTACAACCTGACAGACTAGACCGCCAACAAACTCTTAGAGGACTGAGCTCATTGAGGCTAATCTTAGTTTAGCATCACTTTCAAAGATACATTACGATCCATAAAGTAAATAGACAAGTATCAGCTGGATATGATGTCACAGGAGACCTGGTTTCCTCCTTCACCTCCAAATAAGGAACCAGGATGAGCGGCTCATGCACAGCTTCAGGCCCAGCAGAACTCAAAGATTCTTTCCAATCAGGAAGATTTGTGACGGGTCCACTTTGGTCCGGATTGAGATTTAATGGCAAAGATTATAATAGCTGTCATGAGACTTTACGTCACGGAGGAACTCCAGCCGCGTTATTGTGTCACAGAGGAACCGGAGTCATATTTTTATGTCACAGACAAATTTGAGCCGCGTCTTTATGTCCCAGAGGAAGTAGAGGTCTGGTCATAACAACCGAACTCCTTAACCAACTCCTTAACTCACATTTCATTACATTGACATGAATGCAGCCACCAGACGGCAGTGAAGAGTCGAATATCCAACAGAAACGTTTATGTTGTAATGATGGACCTCATAGCGAAGAAATAGCTGAGGGTCTGTGATGTCATCAAAAACATCATGGCTTGAGGACGTTTTTTTTTTTACCCTTTCATTTTTCATCTTCATTGTGTCTGTAGACTTTTATTACATTGTACTTGAATTAAGGTGAAACGGTGATCTAACTAGGCTGGTTGTGTCCCGATCAAGTCAAGAGTTCATCACAGGACCAACTCAGAGAGACAGACAACCATTCTTGCCTAGAGGCAACATAGAGTCACAAGTTCACCTCTATTCATGTTTCTGGACCGATGGAGGAAGCTGGAGAACCTGGAGGGAATCAGAATCGAGGATAACTTTATTGATAACAGGAGGGGAAGATTGTTTTATTGTCTTGTGTACTGCAGGCTGCAGCAACAACAATAAATTAACACGCAGATATCATGACAACAATTCAACTTAAAATATGACTATCGATAATAACAAGATGAAAAAATATATGCAGAGGTTTATACAAATGATGAAAAATATTAAATTATATAACATCACTAAATTGGATACAATAATAATTTAGAAGGCCAATGGCAGCTGGTACAAAAGAAATTTGAATGCTTCTGGTCCCACATGTAGGAATGATGAATCCAGACGGCAGCGGCATAAAATCCTGGATCAGTGCATCAGTGGATGGCTAGAATCAGCCAGAACTGTCCAGGCCTGCTTCAGAGTCCCGACAGCATGCAGGTCAGTGAGGTTGTGGCTGAAGTTTTGCTGCACATTTTGACGAGGCCCTGCATCCTCTTTTTGTTTCTCGTAGAAGGTGACCCATAACAGCCCAGACTTAATAAAACTAGAAAAAAACATTTTCATAAAATTGTTGTTTACGTTAAAACTATGTAGTTTACACTAAAAGTGCATCCGCTAATGAGCCTTCCTTCACACAAAACCTTTTCTCCATGTTCTTGATGAATTGTTGGGTCTCTGTCGAACAAAAAGTCCGTCTGGATTTGCTCTTATTGGAAATCACCTGGAGATATCATTTGTGACGATTTGGCGCTGTATAAATAGAACTGACTCGAACGATTTTTGAATGAAGATATATTCGTTTGAATATAATATTTGAAGATTTTTTGCCAGGATCAAAAGCTAGACAAAATTTGACAAGTAAGATTACATTTTGAATACAGGAGTTCTGCTCGGTGTCTCATTTGCCATCACTGTCGCTGGTTAGGCTTTTGTTCTTCGAAATTCATAAATTTAAAAAAATATTACTAGAATTAAAACATTTTTAATTAGGTGCACATTAAATGTGACATTCTAGTCATTAAATAACTATTTAGAAAGCATATGTGCGTAGTGGAATTATTGTAAAAATGTACTAGCATTCCCATAAAACCCTGATGTAACATGTAACACAACATTCCTGATATCTGACAAGAAGCAGTGTTTCCTCAGAAAGTCGGAACTGCGGTCCCTGTTCTAATGGACGTGCTCTCTTTATAGAACAGCGATGGGTTCTTATGGGTGAAACTGAAGAGGAGCTGAAGGATGCAGAAATTAAAAATATTGGTGTTGAAAACGATGAGATGTGCTCGGCCTGAGCTCTGAGTGAAGGGGCTGACGTTTGAATGTGATCCCTGGACACTAAGATGGTAAACGATAGGAACCTTCTCCAGAACGGGAAACTAAATCCTCTGGAAGCATGCAGACGAATCAAGTCCAGAACGACTGCACTGATGTGCACTGATGTGAGTGACGTGTCTCTGGGAGAGGTACTGCTCGGTGTGGGTTACAGGAGAGACCCGCTAAGTGCAGTCAGGTGCCCAGAGAACATGAGAGGAAGATTAATGGTGTTCCAGAGTTATCCTCTGGTTTCCTGTTCCCACCGTCTGTCCAGCTGTCTGTCGCTCTCAGGCTGTCAGCAGAGCTGGACGAGGTCAACTCATGACTGGATCACTAACCTCGTGCAACAACAGGCCCTGGATCAATTTTACACCTCAGTAAAAATCTCATGTTTGCTACATCAAACAGAATAAACAAAAAAAATTATACTTGCAATATGGATATTAATCAATCAAACTTTATTTAAACAGGACTTTTCAAACATGAAAAAGTAACACAAACGCCCTTTAAAATAAAAACTATTTCCCCTTAACCCCCCATCATGCCCATCCACACATCCTAACAGCAGAATGGATCAATGAAAAAAAGAACTGAACCGAGGAAACGCTGGAGGCAATCCAATATAAAAACAACACTAACACGAAACACTGACTAATAAAAAAAAGACTATAACATGGAAACATGAAGAGACTGAAATGTAGAAAAATGTAATAATAACAAAAATGAAAAATAGACAAATATATAAATAACTAATCCATAGATTTAGACGAGAAGTCAGACTTAAAAGATAATTCTTGAGTTTGCTTGTTAAAACATCAACACTCTATGCCACCCTCAGGCTGTTCCCGCGGGTTTTTGTTCTGACTTTGGGAATAACTAAAAGGCCAATAGAAGAAGACCGGAGGTTTCTAGATGGCTCATTGGATAAAAGCAATTCCGACAAACAGGAAGGTTCAAATCATTCACCTTCAGAGGTCGGCTGGAGTCCAGGCCTCCTGGGGTCAGAGCTGATTTGGTGGCATAGACAGGATTGTACCACCGGATGAGTTTTCTACAGATGGACTTGGTGTAGAAACATCTCAGCTTTGATCCAGAGAAATGGGAGGTACCTGAGCCAAACCTTAACCAACTGAATACTTTTGTCAATATTCTATCTCAACTTTTCTTGGAGAGATTTGAAAAATCATAAATTCTGCTTTTGCTTTCTTATTATGGTGTACGGAGTGTAGATTTATGGGGTAGAGAATCAGCGACATTTTTAACATAAGAATGCAACATTATTGCAAAAAAATTAGAGTTGCAGTAGAGTTGCATTCTGGACGCTGAAGGGAGAGGACGCTGGCGTTGTCTGTTCGCCGCTTTTCCATCAGAGTTCTAAGCCTGTAATACTATAAACTGACAAGTATACCTTTTATTGTTGCTCACCGGCCAACATTTTGGATTAATATCCGTATTTGTATATGTTATTCTGTATTTGTATTTGTATTTGTAAGAATTCTACCGAGTCTGGTGACGGTCCGCCTACCTGTTGCTGCAGGTGTACCATCACCCGGAGACTTCTGTATCTGTTTGTTCATCGTTCATTTCCGTTTCTGATTGTTCATCGTTGATGTCAGTTTGTTTATCCATCTTGTTCATCACTGCCCCCGTGACACTTTCACCAAAAGCCGCTGTTGATCACTTTCTGTGTTTGATAGCTTTTTTCTCGGCATCATTTCCATGAAAATAACGGCTACTAACGTCCTCTGTGCGTCTCGTCCATGGCTAACGGCTAATAACGGGCTAGTCTCCACGACTGGCATGATGATGAATTATTCCGTCTCCCAACTGATGAAATTCAACAACTACAACACTCCGTTGTGCATATCGGTTATTAAACAACTTGGACTCCTTCGCCGGCTCCGTTACATTCACAGAAGTTGCCGTTCTAAGTTTGTTTACTCCCGCTCCGATTACTCCATTCCGTCCTTTTGGTCTGACATGCGCACCGTCTCGTCTCAGACGCATCATCAGAACGCTGTCACTCTTCCCACTAGTGGCACTGGAGTTTCCTCCATAAAGTTACTCACTGTGCGGGTTAGAAAACGTGGAGTGGATTTCAGTCTTCTT
Organism: Lophius piscatorius; assembly: GCA_009660295.1. Classification (NCBI taxonomy): domain Eukaryota; kingdom Metazoa; phylum Chordata; class Actinopteri; order Lophiiformes; family Lophiidae; genus Lophius; species Lophius piscatorius. The sequence goes on along the minus strand of VRLP01006685.1, from coordinate 1,631 downwards.
CGGCCAATACAGAGACTCACTGCTCCATCTAGTATTAAAATCGAACTCTTTAATACACAATCTCTCACAAACAAATCATGCCTCATACATTACCACATCCTGGAGAAGTTATGTGCCTTACAGAAACCTGGCAACACCCAGATGTTTTATCTGTCCTGAATGAGAACTGTCCCGCCGGTTACTGTTACCTCCAGAAAGCCCGCAGCACTGGTCGTGGTGGTGGTCCGTCTGTCATCTACCGCAGTGATTTGGACTTGTCTCCACTGCCGTTACCAGAGATCTCTTCTTTTGAATGCCTGGCATTTAATTGTAAACCCCCTTTCTCCATGACCATACTTCTAATCTACAGACCACCCAAACCAAACCCAGCTTTCATCTCTGAGATGTACAAACTTTTATCGTTATTTTGCACAACCCCTGCCAATATTATAGTACTTGGAGATATGAACATTCATGTCGACTCCCCTGCATGTCGTTTTGCATCCGAATTTCTCCAACTACTGGATTGTTTTAATCTCAGGCAACTTGTCGATGTCCCCAACAACATGGGGCACACTCTGGATCTTGTCATCACTGACTCTGCTCCTCTCAGCAATCTTCTTGTGAACGATCTGGGTGTGTCTGACCACAAGGCCGTCTCTATGGAATTGTCACTTGTGTGCCCCCTCAACAAGCCCAAACGTCAAATCTACTTCAGGAATTTGAAAAATATTAACCCAGAAACCATGACGATTGACTTCCTGCAACTTCTTACTGCAAACGTTGTATCAGCCAATGACTCAGTAGATTTCTACAATAACTCCCTGAGTAGCATCCTGGATCGTCACGCCCCTGTGAAAACTAGAACAGTCACCTGCTTCCGCTCAGTCCCCTTTCACTAGCGAGGTACGGAAAATGAAGGCAGCTGGGCGTGTCCTTGAGCGGCGTTACAAGGCTTCAGGTCTCACTGTCCACAAGCTAGCCTTTCGGGAACACCAAAAGGCCTACTCAAAGTCCCTTGGAGAGGCTCGGTCACTGTTCTACTCCAACATCATCAAAACCAGTCCTGGAAATTCTAAGCAGCTGTTTTCCACTATCAATCATCTTCTTAAACCACAAACTCCCTCACTTACAGAAATTACATAAGAGCACTGTAATAATTTCATGGCTTTCTTCAAATCAAAAATTGACTCAATCCGTTCTGTCCTTTCTGGTTCTTCCACTCTACCTATCCAGTCTGCTTACTCACAGTTTGAGATCTCCCAGCCTCTAAAGTGCTTCCCAGAAATCTCACAGCAAGAGGTTGACGGTTGACGGTTTCATCAGGACGATGAAACCCTCCGCCTGTGCCCTCGACCCCTTTCATACAGCCCTAGTGAAAACTAACATCTCTTCCATCAGTCCCCTGATCACGGCTTTAATAAACCAATCCCTCCAAGCCGGCTTTGTTCCATCTGCCCTCAAAGCCATCATAATCAGACCACAGGCCCATTTCCAAACTCCCATTCCTCTCCAAAGTACTGGAAAAAGTAGTTTCTGCCCACCTCTAGGACCACCTCAAATACAACAACCTCTTTGAAACCTTTCAGTCTGGTTTCCGCTCCGCCCACAGCACAGAAACAGCTCTGCTTAGAGTCACAAATGACCTACGG
>VRLP01006684.1:0-26772 GCA_009660295.1 Lophius piscatorius | reverse complement strand
ATATATATATATATATATATATATATATATATATATATATATATATATATATATATATATATATATATATATATATATATATATATATATATATATATATACAGTATGAAGAAGGAAGATTTTACATTTCTCAAGAGGGGTCATGGCCACATTCCTCGGATCACAGAAACATAAAATGTATCGTGTAAAAACGTGAAACTTATCGTGTAAAAACGTGAAACTTATCGCATATGACATAAAAATGATCATGTAAGAACATGAAAACTATCAGGTAGAAATCGGAAACTTATGTAAAATTGTCATGTTATAACAAGATTATTATCATGTAAAAACTGTGAAAATGATCGTGTAAAAACGTGAAACTTATCGCATATGACATAAAAATGATCATGTAAGAACATGAAAGTTATCAGGTAGAAATATGAAACTTATGTTATAAACGTGAAAATTATCATGAAAATCCTAAAATTGTCATGTTATAACAGGATTATTATCACGTAAAAACTGTGAAAAATGATCATGTAAAAACGTGAAACTTATCACATTATGATGTAAAAATTATCATGTACAAACAGGAAACTCATCGCCTTATGATGTGAAAATGATCTATTACATTATAACATGAAAATGATCAAGTGCAAATTTCAAACTGATCACGTTATAACATGAAACATCAGGTAAAAATATATCAGGTAAAAACATGAAGTATATCAGGTAAAAACGTAAAAAATGATCACCTAACACTTGAAAGTCATCACGTTATGACGGGAATATTATCACGTAAAAACGTGAAACATAACACGTAAAAACGTCAAAAATTATCACGTAAAAATGTGAAAGTCATCACGTTATGACGGGATTATTATCACGTAAAAACGTCAAAAATGATCACGTTTTAATGTAAAAAATGATCACGTATACGTGATACTGAATTGTCTTTATTTTCTGACATGACAGCTAAGCTGTTCTGTAGTATTTCCGATTGTGTGTACGTATAAAGGTAAAACAGATATTTTCTAGCACGCACATTTGCTTGTGGAGGGGCCATCATAGTTTATCATCAATTCAGGACAGATTTCTACTTTGAGGCTTGTTGTTTCAAATGTCCAAACATTCCCTGAAGAGTCAACAGTGGCAGCTACTAAATAGGAACCAGCCCTGGATGCCTTTGAATGCATCACAGTGGCCCGTGCAGGAGATGGATTTACCAGAGTGAATGGGAACCATTTTTAATAGCTTGTCATTTATTAAATTAGGACAATGCTGGAAGCTTGCGGGTAGTGAAATTGGACACAGACATAGTGGAGAATGAAATGTAAGCAGATGTTTGAGAGGCAACGAGAGCGAGAGCGTCACTTTTACTGTGTGGTCAAGCAAATGCAACAGAAAAAAAAAAAAGAGCGCATGATTCTCCGGGCCTGGTTTTTCAATCAAAGCTAAATCAAATCGCTACTGGGAGCCAGAAGACAAGCAGTCGCTGGCGCGTTTCATAAAACTAAACCAGTGTTGTTTTCAAGTGCTTAATGTGAAAATGAGTCTGTCAGAGCGCACGGCGGTAACTGTTTGAGGAGACGGGAGGAGGGGAAACTGTTAGGTGAGATAAGTGACAGCAACTCTCTTGCTTTATGTGCCTCGTTTGAGGAGCCAAAGGACTGGTGTGATTTATATTAACCCACATTCCATCTATATCTCAACAAGTTATTCAGGCAGGGCTGTTGTGAGCTGGCAGGGGCGGCTCCATGTCAGGCCCGGACAGATGAGACACCTTGGCCACAAATTTAATGGAAGTTTATTCAGCGGGGATTGGATGGATTTTGCCATCAACGATCCTGAAACCCCGAACAAAACAGATTGTCTTAAAATGTTTTCTAAACATTCAGCGACTTTTCCTCCGCAGTGCCACGATTACCCCTTTTCCTCTGAAGCATTCTACTGCTGGTTTGGATTTAGTGCCTAATTTGGAACCCGTGCTTTTGTGTTTCCACGGCCAGAGAATGGGCTCTTGGATGGGAAAAGTGGTGCCAGAGTGTAACCAAAACCCTTGTGGTCTAGAAACAAGAACCGGTTGCCTCAGTACTGGGTGCAGAATTGTCATAATAAAAAAAAAAAAAAAAAAGGAAAGAAAGAAAGAAAGTAGACTTTATTCATCACACAGTCATACAAGTAGGTTATTATAAAATGTATTCTCTGCATTTGACCAACCCCTGAGGCAGCAGTTGGCAGCTCCTGTGGAGCAGCTAGAGAATAATGGAGGTTTCAGGGTCTTGCTCAAGAACAACTCAGGTAATGACCAACCAGCAGTCGTCTGCTGAGGAGGAAAACTGTCTCCTGGCACTACCATCCACAACTGAAGAGGCTGGGGTGCCTTCGAGATGTAACTGCGTGGCACTAGTACCTCTGTGACCTAATGACATGGCTCTATGTCCCCTTGTTAGATATCGATGTGACTCATGTGCCTCTGTGACATGAGGACGAGGCTCTAGTGCCTCTTTGCTGTAATGACTTGGCTCTATTTCCCCTTGTTAGATATTGGTGTGACTCATGTGCCTCTGCAAAAAGACGACGAGGCCCTAGTGCCTCTGCATTGTTATGAAGCTGTTCTGATAGCCTGTGACTTAATAACCTGGCTCTAATGCCTTTGTGACATAATGATAGGGCTCTAGTACCTCTGTGACATGGTTTGGAATGTTATGACGTATGGTTAGTGCCTCTGTGACGTGATGATATGGCTCTAGTGCTTTTGTGACAAAAAAATGATTCTACATGGCCTCTGTAGGTGATTATGTGGCTGTAGTGCCTCTGTAACAGGATAACGTTGCTCTATTACCACTGTGATGTCATAATGTGGCTCTAGTGCCACCAAAATATGTCATTTATATTCTCGTTAAAGTCAAAACCTTCACCGGAGCCGCTCCTCTAAAAAAAACGCGAGAGTTGGAGCTAACCCGCAACCCAGACGCCGTCATCTCTACAGGAAGAGATCAAGGAAACATTTAACATTGATTTTTTTAATACTTAATAATCCACAGTGTAAAAAAACAAAAGCTTAAAATTTGACGGGCAACTTGCGGCCATGGAATTTTGAGTTTTGAGGCCAACTCAAACAACAACAAAAACTTGCGTACAGTTGTGCCAGCTTGTGTTTTTTTCCGAGGATTTTAAGTTTTACATACCTAGAATTCCAATTGATAAAAGTCAAGACGGCTAATTATATAATTAATTATACTTTCCTCCGATCTTTATTTTTTCTTTTTTTTTTTTTCTATTTGCGGTGCAGGAGTCATAAGATGAGCAAACTCAAAAAATCCGTTGCAGCCAGTTGAAATTTGAAGTTCTGACTTTTAATGGTGGTCTTTTGATCCCGTCAAGGTTATTTTAAATAAATCTCTCTCTTCCTTTTGGCTCTTTTCTTTCTTTCTCAGGCCTCAGCCACAGATGCCTCTCGGTAACAGCCCAGGAGGCGTAGGAGTTTATCCAGGCGCCATAACCATGGCGACGACGGCCACGCCATCCCCTCACCTGACCTCAGACTGCTCCAGCAACTCAGCCAGCCCAGAACCGGCCGTCCCGGTCATCCAGAGCACCTACAGCGTGAAGTCTGAGCCCGGCAGCAGAGGCAACAACAACGGCGGTGGCGTCAGACGCTTGGGTCTGCCCAGCAACCCCACCAACGGAGACGACGACATGGACATGTACGAGGACTTTGAGGACGAGCCCAAGTCAGACTATAGCAGTGACCATGAGACGCGGGAGGCCATCAGTGCCAACTGAGCGCGCTCAGGGTGTCGGTCCAATAAAAGAGAGAGATAACAAGTCAGACTCAACAGACACTTTTTTTTTTTTTTTTTTTTTTAAACATCTTATCACAGAGACCCTAAAGCAAACTTTCAGGACATGTTGCGTCACGCACTGAGCGCGCCCACAGAGGACTCCCACTCGCTGGAAATGCTCAGAAAGTGAGAAGAGAGAGAAAACGACAGTGCATTGACGGACATTCTTTTGAAGATGATGGGGAAAAATGTGATCCGCGAAAAACAACACGGAAAGACATCCAGACGTCCAACTGGCTACGAACTCGAGTTTCCTACCCTTTGACAATCTTAACTGGAGCGAATAAGAGTTAGACGAGAGAGAGAGAGACATAGAGAGTGAGAGAGAGAGAGAGCGAGAGAATGGGACAAAGAACAAATGAGCGACGAACACATTGCTGTGTGGGGTGCAGAGAGCATGCATGGGTTTTGAAGCATCAGGAATGGGTCTTCAGCTATTTCGTCTTAAATGTTTAAGGAGTGACTAAGTTTTCATCACCATGTATTTACTTTTTTTTGTGATCTTCCCCCCCTTCCCTTCCTTTTTTTTGTTATTATAGACTTTTATTTCTGACAGGTCACCGCCTGTACAAACGCTGGACTGTCGGAACTTGAATTTTTTGAAAAGTTTTAATATAAATCCTAGCTATTGTAATCTTATAGTCTTACTTGTTTTCTTTTTGTTTGTTTCTTACAAATACAGTGCATTGACATCTTTTTTTTTTTTTCTTTTTTTTTCTGACAAACTGCTTACATTACGATTACTGTTTTTGTTTTTAAATATCCCAGCTCAGGTATGACGTGCCAGCTTGTGAATGTGGGTTGTTTTTCTGTTTTTCTGTTTTTGTTTGTTTTCATACAAAAAGAGTGTTAGACTTTTCAGACTGTCAATTAAATAAAGGGAGCAAAATCCCTTATATCACATTTATTATTATTATTATTATTATTATTATTATTATTATACAGTAAATGAGTAAGTACCCATGCATTGTATAGAGTTTTCTTCAAATGTGCCAAACCAACATTCACATTCACTCTGGACATTCTAGTCTTAACTTCCAATGCTGCAAAAAAGTCTTACACAATCAGCTTTTTCTATCTGATGAGTTTCTGCTCGGTACCTGCTGGCTCCCCTCCTGGCCCAGTCACAGACGGGGCTCAGGGAGGATGTGTTCATCACATCTGCTTCGTCTCACAGACACACACACACACACACACATACACACACACACACACTTCTTCTTTTTTCTTTCTTTCTTTGCTGTCTAGCCGACCCTCTAGCTTTGAGATGCATTCAGGGCCGCAGAAATGAGGATGTCAATTATTCTATTCTGCTGAGTTGGTGATTTCATCAACCGTCTTTGCCTGAGGCCAAACACTTAGCGCATTGTGCGGAAAGTGCGGTAGGGCGTAACCAAACACCGACGTTTCGATTTTGGACTTTTGCAGTCTTTAAAGAATACCGTCCCCGATTTACCCTACTGCAGGGTAAGAGGTTCTAATATTTTGGATCCTGTTACTGTATTTTGAATTGTGTTTTGAATCGGTACAAAAAATGTTACTATTTTTTATTAGCCTGTTAATATTTATTAAAAACAGAAAATGTCTTCTCCGCGTCACGTGAGAGAGACGAACCAAACTTCGAATAATAAGTTATACAGTTGCAAAAAAGAAAAGAAAAAGAATGGTACCTTTTTTCTACGTTGCATGTATATTTTGGAAACGAGTAAATTATAAAGAGACGAACTGAGGGGGAAAAAAAAAACGGTGCGTCGTTTCTCAATCAGGTCCTCAGTCAACGACCCCGGTGGGAACACGCCGCTTTTTCCACAATCTAACGCGGAGCTTTTTTTTTTTTCCCCTCTATTCTATTAAACGTCACATTCTTTCTCAGAGGACGCGTCATTTTTTTAATTTTTCTTTTATTTTTGAATCTTTGCGTCTTTTCACATTACATTTTTGAACTTGTTTCCACTCTCATTCTCTCACCCGTGATCTCAGGTGGTTTCTGGGGGTTCTGTTGGGCTGTTTTCACTCATCCTCTGATTCCATATCGGACTCTTTTTATCCTTTTTTTTTAAATTCACAAGCTGGGACTTAATAATTGGTTTTTGCTTGCGACATAGAAGAAGAAGAAAAAAAAGATTTTTTAAAAAAAAAGCCTCATGCATAGACATTTCTGTTAGTGTCATACACATCCTAAGCACTGGATATAAAATATGTTTTTTTGTTTTTTTAGTATTAACTAATGTGAAGTTGTTTGATTTTCAACATGATAAATTAGAACAGTCAAAAAAGTCACACATGCCCCGGACTCTATAGGCAGCCCGGGGAAAATGACCATTTCTTTACAAACATTTCACTCATCGAGACAAATCTTTTTGCCGCAGCTCTAGTGCCGCCTAAAAGGGGTCACATGATCTCCGATCTCCTTACAAAAGGTAACCTCATGCTCTTATCAGTTGCGGCCTGCAGAAGCGGGTCGCGAGTTTCCTGGTCAGACACATTTTGTGATGAGTATTGTATTTGAAATTCAATGTGCGTTTTAACATTTCATTGTATTTATTAGCCAGCTTTGGCTCTAAAAAATGTGTCAGTACAACTTGGTGAGAAAGACAATCAAAAAAAAAAATCAATAAATGAATAAATAAATGTAAAGTCATGTCTGGAGATTTTTTTTCCCCTTTCTTCATTGATAAGATCTGCGTCGTTTGCAGAAAGTTGGCCCGCCTGTGCAGCCAGTGCTGCATGAATTTTTATTTCCACTGCTTTAAATAGTGTTTCTCGCTTTCCTGGGATCCATTAATTTCCAACACAAGGTGTTCTGTTTCCAGAGTCTAGCCGTTTCACTCCATGTCTATGTTTTGGTGGCCCATTACAGTTAATGTGGCCTATTGTTCCAGTGTGTGTGTGTGTGTGTTAGTGTGTGTGTGTGAGGAAACGGCCCACATTCAGACTGCGCTCTGTGGTGAACTCGCCACGGCGCTGGTGCTCCATGCAGCCGGGCCCGGAGTTTGAGAGAGAGAGAGAAACGGAGAGTTCTGCCATGTGCAGCCACATCATAAATCTAATTGTAATTCCCAAATCAACTGTAGCGTCACCCTGTGAGGGGCGCCGGCAAGTTTGTCACACACTCCTTTGCAGGGACTGTGTGTGTGTTTGTATTTCTTTGTGTGTGTGTGTGTGTAATCCATCTTTTTTTCCGGGTGTGTTTGTAACTGTGCGTCTGCTGTTACCATGCTAATGTCATGAAATAATATCATCATAATTTTAAACTCCCCCCCTTCCGAGATGAACATTTAGCTGTTTGTGTTTTGACAGATTGTTTCTGCGTACACACAGACACGGGCTTTCGGCGCCAAAACAAAGGATAGCGGACTTTATTACTTTCATAGAAGGATAAATGCGCTATCCCAAAAGGGAAAAATGACCTAATCCCCAGTTTTCCACACAGTGGGCCCTGATTTCCCCGTTATTAAAGCTAATGGTAGCCAAACGTAAAGAGATTAGCGTTGGAGAATAATATAAAAAAAATTCAAATGGGCTGTAAATTTTGAAACGTACATGCGAGGAATATGAGAGGTGGGTGTGGCAGTTCCATTAATGCACTCTTGATAGACCCTCTGAGGCGAGATCCCCTCTAAACATGTTTTACTACCGCACATAAAAACACTCTTACACACTCTCACGTCGGCACTGTTCGCTTTTTCCGAAAAAAAACCCAAACCCCAACGCACACCAGAGATTTCATGGTCACACGTCACTATCCTAGAGATCTCATGATGGACTATGGTCGGATTCCAAACTTCCCAGCGACTCGAAAATTCCCCAAATGAAGCCCAGAGGAAGTTCAGTCAAGAGGAGTGAAAGATCTCTTCGCCCGCGCCCTCTGCGTTCTTTTCCTGAGTCAATTAATCGTGAGCTGTCAGACCGCAAAGATTTAGAACCCACCGCCGCCCAACACCTGGCCATCTCCCGTCACATCCTCCCATCAGAATTTTTTTCTATTGTGAAGTCATCCCGACACAAAACTTCATTCCTCTTCATCACCAGACGTCTCGGATTCAGGGGGATTTTTTTTTTCCTTCATGCTGAAAGCACCAAATGGTTCCCACGACAATCTACTTCCTGCCAGCGTCAAATCTTACTTGAGTTCGCCAATTTGTTCCTTTTGGTGGACACTCCAACACCAGCATCCCGCCAATGCAACCATCCTTCACTTCCTTTACTGCCTCATTTCTGACTCCTCCTCATTAAATTTTTTATCAAATTACAAAATCAAAGTCAGTCATTTACAATTTTCAAATTGAGGAGTTCAATCAGGGGAATTGATTGAAGTCGTCATTAAATACGACCAATCATCAATAAGAGCTGCAGAAACGAGTTAAATTCCAAGAAGGGGTTAAAAATGAATCGCTGTCCGTGAGGCGGGGCTTGTTACCGCGTTACCCGCTGACTGTTCTTCTAAAGAGAAGCAGAGATAGAGGCTTTGAGTTCACCTTTCTTTCTTGTGGTTCTGCTGCGAGTGGGGATGATGAGGTTTAATGATACACTTTCTTCATGAAGGCCCGGTTTCGGATGGTGCCCTCCAGGCTAATTCAGTTTTTGTTAAAAAAAAAAAAAGAGGAAAAAGACTAACATGAAAAGAAGTCGACGTGAGAAAATCCTGTTTTTCATCTCACCTATTCGGCCTTTAGATGAGACTCATACGTTCTTATTACAAAGGAGAAGCCGGCGTCAGACTCTTTCAGTGAGGCATCAAAGCTGCTGTGTTTATGATCAGCGAGGCTCCACCCCTCATTAAAAGGGTGGAGACCGGTCACAGCGCTGCGGCGCGCCACCAACGCCTTCTGCCTCGGAGCCAGGAGATTATAATCCTCGGCCATTCAGGGGCATTTGATTCAAAGGGCGACTATTGACCTCTGCGCTTCCTCTGAGGTCATCGTGCCTCCTAACTACACAGCATGGGGGCATCCTCAAAAGTTCCCAATCCGCTGCGTTGTACGAGCTCTAAACTCCCCCAAAAAAACTCAAATCCTAGGCACATCATTTGTAAGAAATCAGTATTCTTGTGTAAATGATGAACTGTTAGGGTAAAACATAATTTATAATGGATAGAATCGATTCATACACACCAGCGGGGGACGATCGAGAAATGATGGTCCGCTAACTTTTGGAGATAAAGCTTCCCCTGGTGTCAGAAATATAAAACTGACCATTCCCCAAATCAATCCAGTATTTCCTCGCTCTAAGGTCTATGTGGGCATAAAATCTGATCCATGAAATGTTTTTTGAGTTATTGTGTCTCTCTCTCGTTGAATATATCAAGGTGAGGCATTTTGGACCGTTGGTGTGAGTCCCACGTCAACTTCTCGACGGATCATCATGAAACTGGGTGTAATGGCGGGGGTTGAGCCGTGGACGTAGTCATCGGGTTGAGGAGAAGGGAAGTACACCAAACTACTGGGATGTGGTTCTAAATTCTAGGGTAGCTTTCCCGGTGAGGGAGTCATCTTATGAGGGTCAAACCATTATGGCAATGTTGGTTTTAGGCGCGATGACAAAAACTGAGCTGGGAAAAACTGAGCTGCCTTGGCAGAGGTTTGGGCTCTCTGAGTCATGCAAGTACTTCAAAAGACAAAGTCGTCCTGAGGGTCACATGAACGTCCCTACCAACGTTCATGGTACTTTACCTAATGAGGCTCGAATGTTCTGAGCGTTCACTCATGAAGATAAACCTCACCGTAGCAGACTCTCCTCTCCATCCTCCAAATGACCCCAACGCTCTCATGCCGCCATCGGGCATATCCTCCTCCTCCTCCTCCTCCTCCTCCCCACTGCCACCATCTGCCAGATCCTCAGGTTCCTCAACCATCCAGATCCAGGACTCTGTGTTCCCTTACCGCCTTCACTTGTGTCCAGACACATGGAGCTTTATGAAATCAATGGTTGCCCACCCGGGTTGCCTGGGCCGGCAAGGCAAGAATTGCATCCCCTTACTTGACAGTATTTCCAGGTTACTCATTCTTTCTTGGCTCTTATTTATTACGAACTTAAAGATTATTTGGTTAAATAAAAATAAAATTGAAAGTAATATCACAAAAATAAAAAAAATGTCCACTAAACAATGTCTTGGACTTCCTGGACTTTCCAAAATGTTTATTTACTTCTCACAACAAAAATGTCCCTTCATTAGCACAAAAATAAATCGTATAATTTTATCACTGCAGCAAACAAACAAATAACTTTAGTGGCTCTAATTAGCGGCTAGTTGCGCTGATGATGCATGATGCGTTCAATGTCTATTAAATAACAAGTTTTGGGTCAAGCAGATTTATAACTCATAGATTCACTCGTCTTTCTGTCCAAATAGCCGTTGATACATTTTATCGTCAGATCAACCTCACAGTGTGGACTTTACAGGAGCTGTCGGAGGAACACCGAAGCTGGTTTGGACAGATCCTCTGGGAACCATGAACGTCACACGGACAGACTGAGAATGCTACAGTATGTTGACAGTGAGGCTGAAAGTACAGGAAGTGATAGTCCGCGCAGGAACACGATGAACCTCACCTCCCAATGTCTGCTTGAATAAACTCCACAGAATGAGCAGCTGCAGAAGATGGATGGATGGATGGATGGATGGATGGATGGATGGAAATGAGGAAATAACCGCTTTTTCCCTCAACTGGCTTTAAATATTCCCAAAATACAAAGGTGACATGGTTTTATTAAACACCAGTGAGTCAAACCTGTTTTAAGACGATTTGTCAGAAAGAAAAAGTTTCCCCCTCATGAAGTAATGAAACTCATTTATCCATTTTTTCTTGCCGGCATATTATGAAGCCTTCTCTCGCATTTATAGTCGGGAAGGTTTTTTGGTAAACGGTAAATTGATAAGAATTATAAATTTTAGTGGAATTCCAATATCAGCAGCCTTGGGAAGACCTCAACAATATCTTAAAAAGCTAAACGAAATGAAATAACTGAGTCAAAGGAAATCATAGGAAAATAAAAAAACTCCAAAAGGAGTTGCCTTAGCGGTGTGTTCCAGCGTCTTTGAAACGCTGCATAAAGGCCTATACTTCTTTTTTTAATGCAATTAAAAGCACGAGCGAGAAAAAAAACTCCACAGCAAATTTGGATGGGCAACGGACAAAAGGCCGTTTCTTCCTCTTTGAAGCAAAGTCCTTGGGTCTTTTTAAGTGCATTAGTCCGCTAATTAAATATTATATGTTTAACGAAAAATGCACTTTGAAAGCAGCTTTATTGTTTGACTCAAAGACACGCCTGCGGCCTTGACGATTGGAACCGCGTGCGACCGTGAGGAGGTAAAGAACTGCATTGTTGCCAGCCCTCCCCTCATTTCACCTGCCGTAATCCTCCTACTGATTTTACAATCGCTTTCCCTTTTCTGCTTCCAGACAAAGACACGGAGTTATGCGGAGGAAGAGACACTTTGGTATTTCTGAGGCTGATGTATTTGTTACGTTTGACCAAATACCATATTGTTTGCCTATTAAGCTATTCAGAATGAGCTGTGGGCGACCGGGGCCAGCTGGAAGGCCGGGTTAAAACAACGGATGGTGTCAAAGGTCACGTCAAACCGCGATCAGTGGCAACGTCTTTAAAAATAACCGACGGGTCCGGGAGTCAGAACCCAGCTTGGGGAAGAAGCTTTGGATTTTTTCTGATCCTTCTTCCTGGAATAATCTACTGAAGGATCTGAGAATGTCAGGAATCGTTACTCTGAGGGGGGGGATTTGAATCTGACCTGTAGGATCAGGGGGAAAAGTTGGGAAAAATCATTCAGGACTTGTTTTGATTAGTGTCTGATTATTTGTATTTAACCGTGTATGAAAGTTGTACAAATACATAAATATATGTTTAGATGTTGTACTATGTTTACGTCATTGTTGTAACAAATTCAATGCAACATATTAAAAAAAATATATAATAATAATAATAAGAGTAATAATAATAAAAATAATAATAATCTCAATTTCATGCAGTGAAAAGGTCTTTACTGTGTTTCATGTATTCATCTCTGTTGAGTAAAAATGACTTCATTTGTATGGAAGGACCTCTCGACCTTGAGCGCTACCTCTAGTAAAGTCAATCATTCATAAGATTATAACCACCAGGAGGTGAAAGGATTTACCTTCTTTATGTTGTTACCATGGTTACGTGTCAGAGGGAGGGAATGTTTTTTTTCCTCAAGTTGATGTTAGAAGCGGGAAAAATTGATTTTCATAAGTATTCAAAGTTACTTTACAGTTACTGAAAAAAAGTAAAACCACGTGTTAAACCAGGAAACAACGTCAGATATAAAAACAGCACAAATAAAACAACAGATAAAGAAATGACACAATATGGATTTATCATTAAAAGCAGTTCTGAAAAGGTGAGTCTTGAGAGGAAATTTGAACATTGGGGACTTTGATGAGTTGGGTCGGGAGTTCTAGATGTGGGGGGGGCAGCAACTGAGAAGGGTCGGTCACCCTGGTCCAGTTCGTGGTCCCGAGTGGAGCAGAGAGAAGGTTGGCATCAGAGGTGCCGAGTCGGCGGTAAGGGAGTGTGAGGGTGAATGAAGTCCGTGAGGAGTTTGGACTGGATACGCTGTGGAACGGGAAGTCAGTGGAGGTTCTGGAGGACAGGGGTGATGCAGATGTAGGAGAGTTCTGGATGTCCTGGAGTTCACTGAAGTTTTTGGATGTTGTGCCAGAGAGGATGCCGTTGCAGAAGTCGCGTTGGGATGTGATGAAAGCGAGGATCAGAGTCTCTGCAGCAGAGGAAGAGAGTGATGGACGCAGCCGGGCTTTGTTCTTGAGGAGGAAGAAGGCGGATCCGGTGATCCGGTGACTTGATGTTGAGGAAGGATCGTGTGTGGTAGAGGAGGATGATGTGGTTGATGGTGTGGACGGCAGCAGTGAAGTCAAGGAGGATGAGGATGTTAAGGTGGTCACATTCTGCGAAGAGGAGGAGGTGGGTTTTGACTCTGAGGGGTGCTCCAAGTCCTCCTCAGTCTGAAATGGTTCCAACAGGTCATATTAAAGGTGGGAGGAAACAACAAAACACGTTCTTGTATTTTAGACCCGCCAGGAAGACCCTCCAAATTGGTCTACGGAGGGACAACTAGTGGAACAGGGTCATGGATTCACCTGTGTTGTACAGACAAAATAGATTCTGGCTCTTTGCCGGGTAGAGGACTTCATAGAGATCCCGATCCCCCATGAACATTGTTGCGGACTACGTACAACCCTTCATAGAAATGGTTTTCATGGAGTCCAGGCCCAATTCTCCGGCCCAATGCCCAGCCCTCCCACCGAGTTTTAGGAAACTCTGTCAACTGGAGTTTTTGTGTACGTACCGCGCCAGAGTCCAAACTCAGAGTGGATTTTAATTACACTTTGTGGACCATGAGGTAAGGAGCAGGATATTAGATTTTGAGACCAGTAATATATTCTCATGTCAGGCCCGCTCTGCCGCTGATTGGTTTGGTCTGATGACAAAGTTTCTGACGTAGCTGAAGGTCTTTCAGTGAGAGACTTTGTGAAACATCATGGTCCTGCCAGTCAGAGGATCGGTAGGACCTGTAGGACCTGTAGGACCTGTAGGATCGGTAGGACCTGTAGGACCTGTAGGATCGGTAGGACCTGTAGGACCTGTAGGATCTGTAGGACCTGTAGGACCTGTAGGATCTGTAGGACCTGTAGGACCTGTAGGACCTCTAGGACCTGTAGGATCTGTAGGATCTGTAGGACCTGTAGGATCTGTAGGACCTGTAGGACCTCTAGGACCTGTAGGACCTGTAGGATCTGTAGGACCTGTAGGACCTGTAGGATCTGTAGGACCTGTAGGACCTGTAGGATCTGTAGGACCTGTAGGACCTCTAGGATCTGTAGGATCTGTAGGACCTGTAGGACCTCTAGGACCTGTAGGACCTGTAGGATCTGTAGGACCTGTAGGACCTGTAGGATCTGTGCGTTTGTTGGCGGAGGCATCCACTCCCCTCTCCGCTCTAATTCTGTTAACATTTGTGGCTGGCTGTTTCCCTCTCGTGGATTATATCAGAAGATGACGTTCTGGTTGCGTCTGATCATGATGCACCGCTTTCATTTGTTTGGTCGACCCTTCTGACGCCAGGAATAAACATTTAAGCTCAGTTTTAATGCCACTGTGGACGACACGTTCCTTAAGTGCTCAGAAAATGGAAATTTGAGAATCCACAATTCCGCTTGACAATAATATGTAAATTCATCTCCAGAACATCCAGCAGAACCTGGACCTTGTGGTGTGATTCAATTTCTACTTCCAGAGGTCCAGAATTAACCGCTGAGTCCAAATGGTAATGTTTTTAATTTCTTTTCCCTCCAGTATCTGATGCTGGTAGCTGAAGCACGATTAAGAGCTTCGTGATTATGTTTAGGCAACTTTAAGCACTTGGTTAAGGTTCTGGAAATATTGCGGCAATGGCAAATGGATCACAAAGGTAAGGCATCCAAAGCGCTTAGATTTTACAGAACGCTGCTATCTTAGAGTAATATTTAAACAGTCAGTGCTGACTTGATGGATTAGAACTAATGAGCATTTTTCTCTCTGCCATCAAAGCGGCCATGTTCTCCCCAGACCAGATTCATCAAAGTCAGAGCAAATACATTCAACGGATAACTTCATTCGACTGTAGTCATGTCCAAACGTATGATCTCAGATTTAAACGGCGGTGGGTGGGACATTTGTTGTGGCACCCGTTTGCCGTGGAGAAATATCCGGAGATATAAGGTGTAATCAGACCCAATCAGAGGAACATCCTTCAACGCTGGGATCCACCTTCAATCAAAGACACTCAGGAAACTTTTCATCTCTAAATATCTGGTAGCCTCACAGCTAGTAAGAAGTTACATGTAGAGCCTATTAATGACATGCACAGACCTCCACCGAGGGTTCTCAATTTACCCATACTGCAATTTTAGGGTCTAGAGTGTGTCTGAAGTGTGTCAAAAACGGTTTTGCCATGTGAGGTTCATCATCCTGAGGCCATTTCTCTCTCTGAGCAGCACAGAGAGAGAAATAGACTTTAGTCCACGCTCTTGTAGCTAGAAGGATCCGTGACGTCAATGCTCTTCTTCCTGGCCCGGCAAAAAAACTACACAACAGCTACAATTGATTAAAAATGCTACCACACGAGAGCCAGCGCCAGAGGGTCAGAACACAACATGCCTATTTATATCCCCCAAAAAGTCGGGGGTTAATTATGGCCCCCAAAATCTTGGCAATAATGTTCCCCTTGTGTGAGAAACGCACAACCAATCTCCCGTAATTAATCTGGGTCTTCCTCAAACTAAGGTCTATGGGGGAAAACAATTTGAAAATGATCCGTGAAAGAGTTTTCGAGTTATGTACAGAAAACTGTTTATCATGAAAAAAAGCTCCCCCTAGTGAGTAACATATGAACTACTAGAATAAAAAAGGATATTTACAATAAAGATCCCACGGAATCCATTCATATGCACCAAATTTGGACTTTATTGGACCAACGGTTGAGAAATGATGGCCGAAAACTGATGATCCTTGAAAAAGCTTATATCGCGAGTTTTCGCGTTAACACGAAGAGTCTGCGGCAGATATAAAACACGACGACGATGACGATTCCACCATCCTACCCCACAACGTTAAAAGATCGGATCACCAGCGGACAGCCAGACACATCGCTTAATGCAAGAGTAAACGACCACCAAGACGCAGTGACCCGATCACTTGAGGCTGAGGTGGTCTGGGACGCGTTTGACCACGTAGCTTTTGTATCGTAAACGCTGATGCGTCTTTGACAAGGACCTAACAGGAAAATACGTCATCAGTGCAGGACCTGGTGGTTGTTTTTTTGGCGCAGAAGCGCAACCGGTTGAAAAGTGTAGAGAGAGGTGAGTGGACGCGTGGACGCGGTTGGAGTCCAGGCGAGACGGGATGTCTCATAAACAGTTCTGTCAACAGTTGGAATAGTCCGACATCTATGATAGCTCTTGGAACATCTTCACGTTGTTAGGTAGCCACTGCTAGCTAGCTTAACTGTTCTTGCTGACTGACGTGACTTGAGAACGACGCACGACACTTTTTGACTTTGTAGCGGAGGTGATGTTGGCACCTGGAAATTCTGAACACAAGTGGTCAGCTGTCCGCTCTTGATCCGACCGCCTGAAAGGCATTTTATAACCAAGACCAAACGGGGTCATAGCGACACGCCAAAGCTAAAACACGACCTCTCTTCATCGCGTTTGTCATAACTATGTGTCAGGAAACAACGGTGATTTACCTCATGATGGATTAAACACACAACCTGAAACTCTCTTTATCTTTTCTTTCCTCAAACTTCAAAAACAAAAAGAGTTTTGACTCTCAAACGATGAAAAATGAGGAGTCTGTGAGTCTGAACCAGAAATAGGTTCGATGTGTTGAGTTAGCGCTCGTATTCCGGAGGAAAAAAAAAAATGCTTATTGATGTTTTATTTCAACTTTTTGGTCCCGTGAGTAGCGAACATGGAAAACAATTACTAGCCTGTGTTGCAGAGTGAAAAATAAATTGTTGCGCCTCGTAGTCAATCAATCATCTGGAGTCAGCTGAGGCGATGTTTACGAGATCTGAAGAGTCTGAATGGAACTTCAAACAATTCTCTGTTGAAATAAGCTGAAAGTAATTAAGTAGGCAGACTACTTTATTAAGTATTTAAATACTGTGGTATGACATTCCTTTACATTTGTCTATTTTTCTATTTCTATATTCATGGATGAATTTCAAACAAGGATATATGGACATAGATTATGTCTCCTTTTGAAATAATGTATTTTATTTAACCTCTATCTAAGTCTTCTTCTTTATAAATTGTTTTTTTTCTTTGTTTTTTGTATCTTTTGGACGAATAAACATATTTTAGTACATTAATGCTAAAAAGTGTACAAAAAAGTTCACATCTTAAAAAACAAATTTACAAAATCAAATACAACTTTACAATATGTTTAACACTTTCACCCAAATTAAACATACTTTCACCTTAGAATACCAAAATGATCTGATTATTATAATAATAATAATAATGAATTACTAATTATCATATATTATATGATATATAGCAAAACCCTCAATCAAACACTCAGCACTAACGTTAGCGCTAGCTAACATTAGCTAGTTACATCTGCAACATATCCTACGACCGTTTACTTTACTTCTCTATTGATAATGTTGTAATGTTGATGATATGTTTTGCAGCTATTTGCAGATGAACAAACTTTCTGTATTTACAGATGATGCAGCACAAAAACTACAAATCCCAAAAAAAGATGCAACACTGTTCTGTAATTTCTTCTACGTCTCTTAATAAGCAAAGCCACCATATAAGAAAAAATTGAATGATCTCAGCTTACAGATTTTTATTTTCACCTCAGCGAGGAGGTCCCGTCATCAATCCTGCTTCCGCCTCTAGTCCTTCAAAGTAAGAGCACTTTAAATGCACTGACTCAACGACAGGAAACGTAGCGAGCGCTTAATCATAAAAATACTTGCAGGTAGATATGGGATCGTCATCAGCAGGAACTATTTGCTGCACATACTGAAGACTATGGGTCTTCAGGGTTCCACGGGATGGACGTAACATCTCGAAGACCAGCACAGGAATGAGGCAGAAAAAGAAAAATGTATCTCTTGAACACGTGGATATAATGTATGGACTGATATTTAAGATAACCTTCTTCCTCTTCCTCTTCCTCCTCCCAGCCAAAGACTAGAATACACCAAGCTAAGTTTATGAAGTCTCCGCAGGTGGTTGAAGGTGCCTTTTATAATGAGTTAAATATATTTTATTGTAAATCTCAGAAATTCGGAAATGAATAAATACATTTCTAATTTTAAACCTTAAAAGAATTTTGTTCATAAATGAAAAATCTGCAAAAGAAACCAGCAGCTAAATGCTGCTCAACTCTATAAATGAATATATCCCAGAGTGCTTTGTTGTTTTATTTTTTTATTTCGCATTATCATTTTTCAAACACATTATTTTCAAGATGCAATGATTTACTTTAATTAGTCGTGTGTCCTTATCAAACTTTCCATTTGGTGATTTTTTTCAGGACTTGTGACGATGTTTCGCAAATTATTTAGCTTTTTTGATTTTGTTTTGTAAAATGGGAATTTCCGTTTGCTTTCTTTGTATATATATATCTATACATATATATATATCTATATATGTATAGATATATATATACCCCTGATATAAATAAAGTCAGTAAACTAAAGTAAATGCGTTAATTTCTAACTGTTACATTTCTTTATTCATGATTCTGATTATACTCTGTGTGCACCAATCAGCCATAACATTATAACCACCTGCTTAATCCTAGGTAGGCTAAGTCTTTCGTTTGCCTCTGTGACGTTTGCTGTGTTCTGACACTTTTTCTACCAGAACCAGAATTAACATTTCCAGCGGTTTTTGATACCGTCTGTCCTGGGATCCCACAGCACAAGTTAGTCTTTCTTCCTCTTATACATGAAGGAGTCTGATTCACCCCTGACCCCGTCGCTGGTTCACCAGTCTTTCTTTAGACCACTTTTGTGGTTTCTAACCACCACAAACCAGGAACACCCAAAAAGATCTGCATTTCTGGACCTGCTCTGACCCAATCTTCTAGTCCTTATCAAAGTCGCTGAGACCCTCACCCTTTAAAAAATGTCCTGCTTCCAAGACATTAACTTTAAGGACAAAACGTCCACAAAACGAATCCGGCAAAGCGAAAGCGGTTTCGTTACTCGAGATTTAAGCGCGATGTCGTTGCAGTTCATTTCTAGAAATGAAAATAAAAAGCCTGTAAGGTACATAAAAAGCAGCTTATCAGGATCGCCCATAGCAAAGAGAAAGATTTACAATGATGTACTACTTAGGGGGAGCAGACGAGTTGGACCTTCAGTTTCCATCAGAACGTGGCGCACACTGAATAATCATGCAAATAGCTCTCTTGGGTTTTTATGATGGGGCTCAGTGTTTGTGGTTTTATAGGATTCGGCTGAATGTGGGAACAATTAATGTGTTTCTGGCTTTAGTTCATCCTCTCAATTTGCCGCACCGACTGTGGCGGAGGAAAAGATTTAAAAAACATATAAAAAAAATTACACTACAGCCTGAAAAAACAAGCACTGGGGAGGACATTTATTATCTTATTATAAGACAGTATTAGAGGTAGTTACACGTGAAGCTCTCCTCAAGGCCGGATCCTCCTCTACCCTCACACTGTCAATCCAAAATATTCTGCTTTCTTCTCGAAGTAGAAGTTGAGCCGCGCCTTGGCGTACCTGGGAGGAAGAAAAAGACGAGAGTTTTTCATTTCGAGCCAGATACCATCAGCTGTTCTTTGGAGTAATGGAGTAATGGCTGCCGGTCTTTATTATTGAAAATAAACATGTAAATATATAGACGTGACATGAACGGGAAACAGAAATGAATGTAATCTATGTTAATTGCACGCACACACACACATTCACACATTTTGAATCCTTTCTTTTAAATGTACAATTAATGTTTCTTCTTATTCTTGGTGATTGCCAATTATATAATAATAATAATAATAATAACAATAGTATCATTCATTATTTAATTAAACAATACAATATAAGTAATAATACATG
This sequence comes from Lophius piscatorius, assembly GCA_009660295.1. Lineage (NCBI taxonomy): Eukaryota > Metazoa > Chordata > Actinopteri > Lophiiformes > Lophiidae > Lophius > Lophius piscatorius. The sequence continues at coordinate 7,296 of VRLP01006684.1, read as the reverse complement.
TATTATTAGTATTTATAATTATTCAAATAAACAATGACATATTAACATTAATATTAATACAATACATTTTTACCAATATAATATTCCATTGGTTGATATGACAATAACGATAAAAATAATAGTAATAATAATGAAAAAAAAACACTTTCTTCAAATACTTTAGATTTTTATGATTAAGTTTTATTATGAATTATTTAACTAATCATTGTTGTATCAATATTAATACAATAAACATTGAAAAATAATAATATTATGAAATTTCATATAATAACAATATTAATTAAAAAAAAATAAATAATAATAATAAAAAACATATTCTTTGATTTTTATATATAATTATATAATTATAAATATACATATATATAGGTGGAGGTTCAGGGATTAACTGAACCTCCACCTCAATTCACCCGTTCAGCAGAGGAAACTGAATCGGAATAAAAGTTTGATCCAATAGTTGAATAACCTTTCATGCTCTCTTTTATCTGATTTGATATTCAGGCTTAATTGAATCAAAGGTTGTTTTGAAAAAGGATTAAGATCGTCTTCTACTACGAACGCTCAGAAAATACTGACGGGAGTTCAGAGAAGCAATTTAAAGCTCCCTATTTTGGCTGAAACAGGAGAGGGGAGTCTTTTGGCCAGCGTGGGCTGGCTGCACTCTGGTTATCGGGATGTAATTTTGTTTCTGAGGTAATCGGGAGGAATATTATGATTTGATGGGCTCAGGATAATACTTCAAATCCTACTGCTGCGCTGCCGTGCCATAACTTTATAACCACTGGCAGTTGAAGTCAAAACAGCGAGGATTCGTCTCAATACAATGGCCTCCTGTCAGTGGGTGGGATGAGTTGAGCAGCAGGAGAACATTTTCTCTAAGAATCTGAGGGACTTTGGAAAGAGCCAAATTGTGATTGCTGGATGACTTTGTCAGAGTATCTTCAAAAAAGCGGGTCTTGTTGGGTTTTCCCCAGGCTTTAGTGGTCTGAGGAGGGATTAACGGAAAACCTGTGGCAGGGATGTCGGTACCCAAGGCTCATTAATGTAGAGAAGAGCTATAGTAGCAAAAAAACAGAAAGTTACTACAAGTTCTCATAAAAGGGCGTAAGAGCATACAATGGATGGCCGAGCTGTTTTGTCATAAAGAAAGATCCACACAGTTAGTAGTTTTATATATATGTATTATATTTCCATCTTTTCTGCTGCCCCTCGTCTGTGGAATGTCCTCCCTGACCATCTGAGGGCTCCACAGACGACTGAGACTTTTAAAAAAGGGCTTAAAACTTCACTTTTTAGCAGAACCTATAACTTTTAATTAACATTGCTGCTTTTTGGTCATATTTTTATATTGTTATATTTATATTTTTTATTGATGTTTTTTCGGCTTTTACGTTTTACCATTTTGAGATTTAATCCAAATGTAAAGTGCGTTATAAATGAAATGTATTATATACATATATATATATATTTATAATTATTTTGCTTGATCTTCAGATAGAATTCCTTTTCAGAACAACCCTGACTATGAAAAAAGGAGGTTTGAGTTAACTGTGTGGAGAAAAGTTTTATTGCCACAACACAATTTAAGAGCCTGACCTTTTCATGGAATGATCTACTATGGCTACAGTTTGAATTGTCTTTTGTGACGTTGGACACAACAAGACTTGATTGAGTCATGTGTGATGTAACGCACAGAATTACCCTTTCAATCTGTTTGGCCACTCCAAGAACCGCTACCATAAGATCATAATCCAATATCCAGGCAAAGGCTGGCTGGACTGGGTTTTTTTTTTTGCAAATGACGGCTCACCAGTGAGATTACTGTGGATGACCGGGCCCTGGTTCTGCCATGTTTAAAATCATATAATAGCGGGTTTCTAAACAGAGTTTTCGGTTTGTTTCCATTCGGTCGTAGAATATTTCAAATCTCCCGCAGACACACGGGGGGAAATATTCTGGTGAGATATTATCTGTGTTAGAAAAAAGTGATGAAGACCGCTCGTGCCGGGTTTCACCAACCCCAACCTGGCAGGTAGAGTCGACCCAATATCCTCCTCCTATAATAGAATTCTCATTGTGTCGATGTAGAAGGTAAGGGGAATTTTCACCTCATGTTTGAGTGCATTATTTATTTTTTATCACTGTTAGCTGATGACCACAGCAGTAACAGAGGCGGTGTTAAGTTTAATCACGAGACAAACTCTTCACGCACCAGAGACTCCACTTATTTTTTTGTTCCTTTCCCCCCGTCTTCTCTCCATATATTCATAAACACTTTCCCTCCGGTCAGCCGATGACGATGAAGTCAGACTATACTTACTGCAGCCTCCATTCAACCGCTGCCTGCTGTCTCAGACAGGTTGAGAAAAAAAATGAATGAAGATCATTCTGATTCCCAAAAGTTAAACAAAACAAACTCAGCCCCCGACTTTCTCCTTCAGGGTCTCAGCTGCTCTGCTGCGGCTCCGCTCGTCTTCGCCACAGGACGTTCTGCAAAGTCCCCAACGCTAGTGACCTCATCGCTATTATATTTATATATATTTCAAATTGTGTGCGTATGATTTTTATTGATGTTGTTCTACGTAATCGGTCCTCGCAAAACAAATTGATTCATGCATGACATCAACACAAAGGAACTATTTTCCCATAAAATTGTGACCGGAGGATTTAAATAAGTCGAGCCTCAGATTTCCCTTACAGAGAAAAAAAAACATCCCTTTTGATCACAGTCCTGAATTTTGATCACATCCCTGAGTTTTTGTATTTTTTTAATAAACATGACTTATTAAAAGATAAATATTTGTATGACTTTTTTTGGCTTTTTAAAATCTTTTTTTTTTTTTTATCCTTCATTTTTTTTTTTTTTTTTAGCCGACATTAGCAACAATAGCCGACATTAGCTAATATCTGCAAAGGGAGCTTGTATTAGCTAACCTTAGTAAAGACAGCTGACCTTAGCTGACATTTACAATAACAGCTGAAAGTAAACTTAGCTAAAACTAGTAACGATAGATCACATTAGTTAACATTAGAAGTAACTGCTAACATAAAGAATAATAGCTGCCATTAGCTGCCATTAGCTACCATTAGCAGTGACAGCTGTCATTAACTATAATTGGAAACAATATCTGTCATTAACTAAGCAACGATAGCTGTCATTAGCTAGCTTTAGCAACGATAACTAACATTCATGAGTAACAAAAGCAGGCATTAGCTAAAATTAACAACGATAACTGACATTAGCTCATATTAGCAATGATAACTGACATTTACTAACAATAGTAACAAAAGCTGGCATTAGCTAACACTATCAATGATAATCGGCATTAGCTAACATTGGCAACAAAAGCTGCCAATAGCTAGTATTAGTAATGAAAGATGGCATTAGCTAAAATTAACAACGATAACTGACGTTAGCTAACATTAGCATTGATAAGTACCATTAATTAACATTAGTAACAAACCTGGCATTACCTAAAATTATCAATGACAATTGACGTTAGCTAACATTGGTGACGAAAACTGGTATTAGCTAAAATTAACAACATTAACTGTCTTTAGTTAGCGTTAGCAATGACAACTGAGCTAGCTGAACCTGTTGGAGATATTCAACATCAAGTTCCTTTATTCAGTGTTTTTCTCTATTTTCTTTATTTTAAGTGTTTTTAACTTTAAACTGTTTTATTTTTCGGTGGATTTACCGAGTTTTTGAGCGAATCTGAATATCAGGTTATTTTGTAGAAATCTTTATAGTGACTAGAATGGATATATTTTTTTTACATCGAGGCATCTTCCAGTCATACTTGCTATTCATACATTCTAAACCGTAACCACATTTTAACATGTACGTATGAACCAAACCGAATAAAAAAGGAGGAAGCTGAAATGTGACAAAGGTGAAGCTTGAAATTGTTGGAACTTTGCAGAAAATGTTCGTATCTCAGGACGCCTCATCTAAAACAGATGAAAAAATCAGCAATGATCTGGAGGATGTAGATCCATCAGTTGGAAGTTAAGATAAAAGAATGTGTTTTTCCCACTGTTTCACCTGCTTAGAGCTCAAGGTGGGCACTAGGTGATGTATTATATATAACAATATAACATCTAGTCTCTATAGAGTGGAAGCTGTGCCAGAGCCTGAGCGCGTTTCAGAGCTTAACTGTGAGAAAAGTGTTTTTGTGTTTGTTCATCAGCATTGTCGAGCGCTTCGATAAATACGATGTCTGAGTACGCCGTTGCCCGTGGCCATTTATATTACACCCTTTGAAAATGAAGAGAAGTTTCAAAAGCACAGAAAATGGAGGCACAGAGAGGAGTTTGTCCTCTAATCAGTGCTTTCACAGAACTCCTCAATGCCGAATCCGAGACAAAAAGATAATTCTGACACATGCCTTTTAGTTGCTTGTGTTCCAACTCTCCGTCACCCACCTGTATCTCCGGCTCAACCTCCTCTCTAATTATTGTGTCAGAGTCGGCCTTCTGTTGTCGGCTCGTTTATATTATTCCTGACAGTTTCTTCAGGGCACCCTGCACCTTTAGGTGGGCCATTTCCAGATACAGACAAAGCAGTTGGGAGGTGGGAGAGAATGTGTCTGATCTTTGCCACCGCAAAGTTGTTGATAAAATGTGGGCGAGAAGAAATCATAGCTTTCAGGCGGGAACGGCCTTCAGACGATTTTACTTCTCTGCGGGTGGTTTGTTTGTGTTTTCTCTGGACAGAATTATTTTTTAGTAAACTGGGTGTCTAATATCTCCATGATAACATCAAATATCACCATGACAACATCAAATATCTCCATGACAACATCAAATATCTCCTAACAACATCATATATCTCCATGACAACATCAAATATCTCCATGACAACATATATCTCCATGACAAGATAAAATATCTCCATCAAAACAACAAATATCTCCATGACAACATCAAATTTATTCATGCCCGCATAAAATATCTCCATGACAACATCAAATATTTCCATGACAGCATCAAATATCTCCATGACAACATCAAATATCTCCATGAGAACATCAAATATCTCCACGAAAACATCAAATATCTCCATGACAACATCAAATATCTCCATGACAACATCAAATATTTCAATGACAACATCAAATATCTCCATGACAACATCAAATATCTCCATGACAACATCAAATATCTCCATGACAGCATCAAATATCTCCCTGACAACATCAAATATCTCCATGACAACATCAAATATCTCCATGACAGCATCAAATATCTCCATGACAACATCAAATATCTCCATGACAACATCAAATATCTCCTAACAACATCAAATATTTCCATGACAACATCAAATATCTCCACGAAAACATCAAATATCTCCATGACAACGTCAAATATCTCCTAACAACATCAAATATCTCCATGACAACATCAAATATCTCCATGACAACATCAAATATTTCAATGACAACATCCAATATCTCCATGACAACATCAAATATCTCCTAACAACATCAAATATCATCATGACAACATCAAATATCTCCATGACCACATCAAATATCTCCATGACAACATCAAATATTTCCATGACAACATCAAATATCTCCACGAAAACATCAAATATCTCCATGACAACGTCAAATATCTCCTAACAACATCAAATATCTCCATGACAACATCAAATATCTCCATGACACTTCTTTATAATAAGTTTCTGTAATTCAACCACTTTTGGACCACTTAGTACATGAAACACTCTCTCACTGGGGTCAGAGGTCACGTCTGCGTGTCTCATTCACTTCACGTGCACCAATATTTCCGTAAATTAGACCAATGGTGAAGAAATTATGGCCAGAAAACATTGGGGTTAAAGCTCCACCTAGTTTCAGAAATATATAAACCACCTTTCCCAAAATCAGTCCAGTTCTCCTCACAATAATGTCTTTGTGGGAATAAAATCTGAAAGTGATCCATGATGAAGTTTTTGAGTTATGGTGCTGACACAAACACGCAGCGGTGACTATTCAACAATTTCCCCGACTTTTCAGGGACGTAATAATGGATGATGGATGTACCCACCGTCATTCTCATGTTGGGTGAAAATAATTATGCTGGGGGATAAAAAAAAAGAGCTTCAGTGTCAGTTTACCAAAAACCAAACCTAATAAAAAAAACAAGATATTATGTTTTTCTTTTCGTCCATCTTTTGTTAAGCTGTCGAACCCAAACCCCCTTCAAAAGCAGAACTTTACGTGAGCGTTCCAACTTTAAAAAACAACAGCAGCCGTCGGAGGGGAATCCATTCATCCTAACTTTCATTAAGGGTGACACCTTAAACTAGTGCGCTTAACACTTATCATCATCAGAGATGAAACTGAGACGCTTTTCTATGTAGCAGAAGCAGGAAAAAAAATGAACCACCTCCAAGGAAGGTATTGCATTTCACAATGTGCTTTTGTGCGCAATTTCGTTAAAATTTGCAGCCGGGCTTTTCCAAACAGTGGGCCTCCTCTTTGTTCATTTCCTCATAATAATGTCTTTGTCAAATAACGGCTCACCTTGCCAACAAATCCACCAATCTAAACCGCTGACTTGCAGACACTTTCAACAGATGAATAAAATCATATGAGGAAAGTAAATACGGAGCGAAGAGGGAGGCCCGGTTTGTGGCTCCCTATTGTCACTCCTACATCTGGGCCTGGTTAAAGCACAAGGCCGCGGCGACGCCTGTCACTCGTAGCAAAGTCAGCAGATTTGGCTCAGGGGGATAACAGTGGGAGGAAACACGCGCACACACACACATACATACATACACACATTTAGTGTTTAACTTTCTATTTTTGTCCTTATTTTGCCACAAAACATCTCTCAAGGAAAAAGGAAACAAGACGATATAGAAATCAATATCCTCCACCTCATAAGGCTGGTTTCCTGTTCCAACGCAATCTACTAAAGTACAGAAAAAAACAACTCAACTATCATTTCTATACCAGTATTTAAGGGAACTACTGTCCATAAAATCTGAAAACACCCTTTATTTGGAAATATAGATAAAAAAAATATAAAGATGCCGTCGTCCTGACGCCCTAATAGAATCATCAACTAAAAGTTATTTGCACTTAATATATGTGCTATATGAAAATATACCGTTCTGCTATAAAACATCCTATCATTACATTTAATTTTTGGATATAATATGTGTAATATATCATAATATATCTATAACAAATTTACTATCATTCTATTAAAATAGCATTAAATCATTACTTATTATTTTTGTCTATAATATATGAAATACATAAGATAATATATAATTCT
>VRLP01006683.1:2500-26784 GCA_009660295.1 Lophius piscatorius | reverse complement strand
AGACAGACAGACAGACAGACAGACAGACAGACAGACAGACAGACAGACAGACAGATAGATAGATAGATAGATAGATAGATAGATAGATAGACAGACAGACAGACAGACAGACAGACAGACAGATAGATAGATAGATAGATAGATAGATATAGAAGGATGTTGGTAGATATAAAATAATGTTTTCATATGAAAAATTTTATTTTAACACACAAAATTGCACATTTTACAATTTATCCACCTTTAATGCTTTTTCTTTTTCAAATATTTCAATTGTTTAGGCAATTGTTAATATCAAAATCTAATATCAAAGTTACACACACTTGTATAACTAGATGAAAATAGACAGCTAAGGTTTCTGTAAGATGCGTATGCAGGGGTTTTCATGCTGAAGGTTAAAATAAACTTCAAACACGATTCTTTCTCACTCACTTTGGGACGCAGTGGGCGGCGGTCAGCGCAAATAAAGGGCTGATTAGAACGGCTCCGCAGAAATGGGATTGACCGACTTGGAGCGACAACTGCCAAGGCCACTGACCAGACTTCGCCGCGGTGCCGCCGACGATCCGAGATGAAGACTGCTGCCGGCCACAGTCTGAAAAACAAGAGGCAAAAAAAATAAGAAAGAAAGGCAATTAACTCTCATATTTTCTTTTATGGCTCTTCTTTATATAGGATCGGGAGAATTAGAGAATTATTTGCGGGATCATAGTCCTAAAACATGATCATGAATTTTTCAAGCTGACAAAGCTGAGTTGTAGTTCCTTTTTCCATTTTTATAAAAAAAAAGAAAAACTTTACTTTTAGGTAAAACATGGCAATTAAATATCAAATGATTATTATGTATTATATCTATTACATATATATTACATATCATTTCAATTAAATCTTCCAACTCACCCGATTGATAGCTTAGTGAGAAATTTTGGCCTAGAAACAAACAAGCACCTCCCCCTAGTGGCAGAAATATGCAACTGACCAAAATCAATCCAGTGCTTCTCCGCTCTAAGTTCTACTGGGGTAGAAACTTGAAAACTTGAAAACTTGAAAATGATCCATGTGAGACGTGAAAATATTCACATATAACCTGCAGTACCTAAAGGTATCCCTAGGGGGCTGCCCACTCCCTTTTGAGGACTATCAGCCGGAAGTAGCTTCCAAAGCTATCCCTCATTTTGCACGTGCCTGTTTCTAATTGTTGACTCAACTTTCCACCCAGACTCAGTCTCATTATGATACTGTGTATGACACATACTTTTAACCCTTTAATGTTACCAAGAAATAAAAAAAAAAAGAAAAGGAAAGAATAATTTTTTTGCATATTTAAGTTCTTTGGGCATTTATTCATTTATCATTGTAGACATTCTAAATTAAATATCAAAAAACAAACGCTGGGGTCCGGCTCACTTTTTTTTACTTTCAAACAGTAAAACAATTCAATTTTTTATTAAATAATCTCTGTTTTTCATGGATTCATGGTTTAAATTTGACCCTTATTAGACTTTTTTGGTTGTATCAAGTTAAATAATCCTGTTTATTAAATCTGCACATGCTTTTATATGCCACAAAAAAAATCCTCTTATCAAACATGATCCCTTCTGGCATTAGCCATGGTTGATACCTCCTCCTCGGTGACCCCCTTTGACCTTTGGTGTCCCCCATGGCTCCCTGCTGGGCCCCCTACTCTTTAGAATGTGTATGCTTCCCCTGGGTCATATTATAAATCGCTGCAGTCACATTTTTCAATAAAAAAATATGGATCCAAAATGTGCTGAACCAAACAGTCGAGGTGTTGAGAACAGCCTCCTCACCGGTACACTGCAGGGAGACGGCCTTCCCGTCTGGACAGGAAGAACTGCGGAAAGACAACATCAGAAAATCAAATACGTAAGACAAGGTCATAAAAACGTAGCGGATGATTAAAGGGGATATTTTTGGTTTTTACCTGACTTTTAAATTGCCCTGAATGAACGGAGAGGATCCGCCCGTCACAGTTAGACAGTCGCTGGAATCCTGAATTTGAACTGATTTGCTCTCAAAGGACCTGTAGGTACAAAGATGTGCAGTTGAGAAGACAGACGACAAGAGCCTGATTGGGTCTGAGCGTTTTTTCTGGTTCTGTCACACTGATCGTCTATCTATCTATCTGACTATCTATCTATCTATCTATCTGACTATCTATCTATCTGACTATCTGACTATCTATCTATCTGACTATCTGACTATCTGACTATCGGCGAAAAATCATGTCTGAGTGAAGGAAAGGAATGATTACGATGGGAATCCCAGCTGAGTGCAGGTCATGTCGGCGTAGTTCTTGTTCCAGCCTTTGTAGCACACCGGCAGGAAGCCGCTTTCTTCGCTGGACCTGACCTGCAGACCTCTGCTGCCGAACCTCACTGAAGGAAAAACAGAAGACAGAAACAGCTTAGAGGTCGTCTCTCCCAGGGTTACGCTTCATTCCTGTCTGCGACAGGAACGTCTGCTGCTGCTGTTTTCACCACAAACACTGGCAGTGAAAAGAAAGATGTGAAAGAAGTGAGGCGGCTCACTTCTTTCACATCATCAGCTGCGTGTGATTGTATCCTTGTTATATTAAACCCTGATCTTTGTCTGGATGACGGCGGGAACTTTATGTCTCTTGTTTTAATACTACACCAATAACATCACTGATAATGTAACCCAATTATAAATGTGTGTGTGTGTGTGTGTGTTTGAGTGTGTGTGTATCTATGTGTGTGTGTCGGTCTTGTGTGTATATGTGTGTGTGTTTGTGTTTGTCTGTGTGTATGTGTGTGTGTGTGTGTGTCTATGCGCGTGCATCTGTGCGTATGTGTGTGTTTGTGTGTGTCTTTATTTGTGTCTCTGTGTGGGTGTGTATGTATGTGTGTGTTTGTGTGTGTCTTTATTTGTGTGTCTGTGTGGCTGTGTATGTGTGTGTGTGTTTGTGTGTGTCTGTATTTGTGTGTCTGTGTGTGTGTTTGTGTGTGTGTGTTTGTGTGTGTCTGTATTTGTGTGTCTGTGTGTGTGTCTGTATTTGTGTGTATATTTGAGTGTGTATGTGTGTGTGTGTATATGTGTGTATGTGTGTGTGTGTGTGTGTGTGTGTGTGTGTGTGTGTCTATGCGCGTGCATGTGTGTGTTTGTGCGTGTCTGTATTCGTGTGTCTGCGTGTGTGTTTGTGTGTGTGTGTGTTTGTGTGTCTGGGTGTGTGTATTTGTGTGTGTTTGTTTGTGTGTGTCTGTATTTGTTTGTCAGGGTGTGTGTGTGTGTGTTTGTGTGTCTGGGTGTCTGTATTTGTGTGTCTGTGTTTGTGTGTGTGTGTTTGTGTGTGTCTGTATTTGTGTGTCTGCGTTTGTGTGTGTGTGTGTGTGTGTGTGTCTGTATTTGTGTGTCTGCGTGTGTGTTTGTGTGTGTGTGTGTTTGTGTGTCTGGGTGTCTGTATTTGTGTGTCTGTGTTTGTGTGTGTGTTTGTCAGTGTCTGTATTTGTGTGTCTGTGTGTGTGTATTTGTGTGTGTTTGTTTGTGTGTGTCTGTATTTGTTTGTCAGGGTGTGTGTGTGTGTGTGTGTGTGGGGGGGGGGGGGGGGGGGGGGGGGGGGTCAAATTCAACTCACCACATTGTTTTTCATCAGTCCCCAGTTTGCAGTCTAACTTGCTGTCACACAGTACGGTGGTGTTGGGGCACTGATCATATATCGTTGGTACGGAAAGATCTTCATCTGCTTCACCGCGGTCATCATCATAGACGGACGCTACTGTCACCAAACGAGTGCCGAAACGAACTGTCATGGGGACAGAGTGGGAAGGATTTAGTGGGTGTGTATAGAAGTGACGTCAACATCATCGTCGTTGTTTAATTAAATGCCCTCCAGAATTATTAGCACCCTTTATAAAAAATAAATTAAAAATGAGTCAAATGAGATACATTAAAATATCTTTATCATCAAAATACTGAGTAAAAGCTGAGATTTAGGTAAATCATTTGAAATGAAAGTTATGCCTGTAGACAATAAAGACTTTTTTCTTTTTTTTTTGCACCGAGTTTTAACGGCGTTTTGTGGAAATCTGTTTTGTAACTGATTTTTGTATTTTCTCAGACTGAAGGAATAAAAAGTATTTATTTACTTCCGAGCCAGATGGCGAGCGCCAGCAGACCAAGCAGCAGTAAAGATGCCCCAGATCCTCCGTAACACTGGGCGTTATTCTTGCAGCATCTCTTCCTCTTACTGCTGGAGGCTGGAACACGGACGATTCAGAAAAAACAAACATACGTGTTTGTTTTAATTTCGTATAACTGCATCTGTCTATACGGATGTCCATAAGTATGAAAACACTCACTTATGTTTGACTGTGTGACTTGGGGAACGTTGACAGGTGGTGGATACTGGGGAATGTAGTGCGGATGAGTGGGGGGCATCATGCCTGGACCCACACCGTACCCCATCCCATTGTAGGACTTGGGGGGTTGTGGGTACAGCACAGCATCGGAGTAGTAGGGTGGAGGCGGATCGTTCTGTGAGGGGAAGACGAGGAAAATGAAAAGGAAAAAAAACATGTCATTATAGTGTAATAACAATGTAATAGCACAAAATGTCATCTCAAGTCTGCGTCCACTATTGTGTAATCTATTACCCTTAGAAACAAGATGGAACTCTTTGTTGAAACAGTATATTTATAGCATAAACAAAGAGATTGCCAAGCAAATCACTTGTGTGGTTGTCGGTTGCCTGGAAGAAGCACGTAGGCCATTGTCCGACCTGCAGCCACGACAACCCAGCCTAAGATTATTTCCTCACCTGCATAGCAAATTCATCTGATATAGAGCTGATTTATTCAAACAGAGATATGCAAAAGACGAGGTTTAAACAGTTTCCTCATTCTTCTAACCACTCTGCCCTTCCTGGTAGTAATAATGTTATTATTATTATTCTTATATTCAGGTTGATGGGGTGAAAGATACGTACTTGGGCTGTGAATGTCTCTCATGATCTGACATCTATGATTTTATTTATATTTAATTTAAGTTGGTAATGTTAAATCCAAAAGCTAAAATGTTCATTTTTTTTTTTTTTTTTTTGCTTTTGTTAAAACATATTTCACATTTTGTACATTTTTTTTACCTTCTGTGAATGTCTTTAGCTTATTTAAACTTGATTTCAGTTTGTATTTTCTTTACTACAGGCTATTTACATTTGTTACGCTTCAGCTAAAAGTCTTTCACATTATCTAAAATATTTAAAATTTTTGTAATTTTGTTTACTGAGATGTAAATTTGTTCACTCTTTGGTAAAACAGTGCATCACATATTCAAACTTAATTCTAGTTTAACTTCCTTCCCACAATAAAATTTGTTTTATTCTGTTTGTAAACTTGTTTTTTCCAAAAAATGTAAATTTGTTTTGCCTTTTACAGAATTTAAACTTTAGTTTATAATATCGGTTTCCAAAATGCTAAAAAAAAAATAATGATAATAGTGTTTCAAACTTTTATAAACTTATTTCTAGCTGATCATTTTGTTTACTAATAAATAAATGTGTTTTCTCTTCCATAAAGGTTTTTCAAATCTTCACATAAATCACATAATTGTAATTTCTTTTATTTCCTTTCAAAATCGATTCATTCCGTAAAAAGTTTGTCACATTTTAGGAACCGATACTCTTTTTACAAAAATGTCATTTCAATGTCATTTTTAATCTTGTATCGATTCTACCGGACAAAATAAGATACGTTTTGTATTTTTATTTTCACGAGGAAAAAGTTTCCCGTCATCTCTCTGCAGAGTTAAAACATTCCGGTGCAACGCATTTTTTTTTTTTTTACAGCTGGCATTGGAATGCATGTGGGGAATGTTTGAGGAGGCAAGTGAAGATTGTTATGTGACCAAACTAGTTTGAACACAGTGTGACCCGAGTGCATGTTTGCAGAACCGCCCGAGCATTTACAGGCAGTGGTGATTCAAAGAAACTGGTTTTGCTTGGAGAAAAAAAAACCCTCCACAAAAGGGTTTTTTATTGTGTGCTGCTCATGTTTCAAAAAGCGCTTTAAGGTTTAAATTGTGCTGAGCTCGGCGGAGGATCGGGTTTATTTTACCCAACTGAGTACGCTTGGATCCTCTTCCATAGTTTCGCCACCATCATGGAAAAAGATGTCTACATCAAACGTGTAGCGTTTGTTCTGGGCGTTGGGTCGGTGTGAGCGGAGGGTCCAAAGGGTTCAAAAAGAAAAAGATCGTATTGTAACAAAGCTGAAAACATGGACTCTTCTCTAGGCTCATTAGAAATCAGGGACAAGGTACGCCGTTTAGGTCTGGATAGAAGGCAAAGGGTAGGTAAAAGTGGTGCAATCCAAAGGGTGGAGGTGCCTCCACCTTAAAGGGTGGAGGCACCTCTTCCGTCTCATTCCTTTCTGATGAAGGAATGAGACGGAAGCATTTTATAATCTCTGCGGTAGCATGTATGTGCTAAAGCCTAAGGGGGCCAAGGATGGAGCCCTGGGGGACGCCACATGTCAGAGCGACCGCTGAGGAAGAGGCATTCACCACGGCTACAGAGGAAGTCCTGTTCCATAAGTAGGATTTCTTTTTTTTTCTGGCATATTAAAGAATTTGATGATTTATTAAACACAATTGTAAAACTTAATACAAAAAAAGCAGAATGAAAGTGGAATACGGCTGAAATAGTTTTCTAAAAACATGCATATGTCAGTTGAGACAATTTAATAAAAATGGACTATATTCCACGAAGTACAAACTTTCATCATGAAATAAGTCTGATTTTTTTTTTTTTATGATTTAAAAACATTCCTGACAAAACAGTTTTTTTTCTTTTTATGGTAAATTTAAAGTGTCTAAGATATTCAATGAATAAATGTCTCAAAGAAACAACGTCTCCATAGTTTGTTTTTATCTTGGACATTACAGAATTAAGATATAAGGCCCAAAAAGTTTATTTTTTCACTGATTGTTTCATCAAAAATCCACATTCTATTTTTTTTACTCTCCTGTTGTGTCTGCTAAATTAAACCAATAAAACCTATGATGTCATTCTCCAATCTCTACAATGGGAGGCTTTACAAAAAGGAGTCAACGCAGTGAAACTCAAACAGCGTGAAGAAAGAAGCAGCTAAACGGAGCAGGAATCAGTCCGGCTGACAGGAAGTGATGATTTAGGAGCTACTTTGACTTTTTTAGTAGAGGACGGTCGAGACGGACGAGAGTTTGAGAGACACGCTTCAGCAAGAATGAGAAGAATCCTTGTGTTTTAATTTCCTGTCATGAGATAACGGTAATGAAATAAACCTACCGGGTCGGGGTTTGCCATGGGACTCGGGTCAGCTGAGAGTGCAGAGAGGAGATCTGAGCAGGAAGGTGGGACTTGATCAGATCCAGGTGTTTATTCAGGCACAGGGCACCGCTTAGAACATGATGGTGTCACATTCAACCTCCGCTCTTCTTCTTCTCTCGAAAGTGATCGTCACTGACCTTCATCCCGGCAACAGCAGGTAAATCTACCTTCCCCCTGGACGTCTAACACCTCCCACCTCCAGCCTCCATCCGTCTTCATTCTTCTCCTCCCTGAAACAGGTGCGCCCATTTCACCAGGTTCCCACCGGTCGGACCAGTTCTGAGTCACTCAATGCTGTTGTCACAGTGTGAGGCCCAGCAGCTGAAAAACACCCTCCTGAAAAACTGTCCTGTCACTCATCTTGTGTTACATCTAAGTTCACGAAACACCAACTTTTCTCCGATCCATAGTGAAATTTTAACATCCGGGAATCATTTTTTAACTATATGAACAGCATAAGTTCTAAGATCAGACCCGGTAGAGGCTCAAAAATGAAGATAAATACTGTTTTTGTTCTGAACTCACTAATAAAACAAGACAGATTTCATTGTGTCTAAATTTGGATACAGTTGGATTCATGGTTGGGAAGTTTTGGTTAATTTGGAGGGGAGCAATTTTCCATAAAACACTCCCCATAATGAGTAAAATGAAAATATTACAGTGATGTAATATAAATAGGAGATACATTTATTGGAGTTCATTCATATGAGCAAATTTGGAAATAATTAGACATGTGGTTGTAGAAGTATTGGTGAAAAACTGTGTTTTTTTGAGCAAAAATATACATATATATATACAATATTAGATTAGATTAGATTCTCTTGAGGCACTGAGGGGGATGTGAGTATATGGAGTTAACGCGTGAACGCCAGGGATGACGAGACAACCTTTATCTTTCTATCAGGTTCATTAGGACATTATTCTCCCTCCCTATTTCTTCTGGTAACCCAAAAAATTCAAGTTTTACGGATACGCTTCGAAAAAGACGTCCAAGTTTAAAATCATAATCTTTCACTCAAGTGGGAATAAAATGAAAAATTTCATAAAGAACAAATATATGATGTGTGTTTGATGTTTGTGCGAAGTACGGTGAAAGTAGAATGTATAATTTGCCAGATATGTTTGAGATAAAATATTCGCCCTTGAGCCTCAGACTGTCAGAAATGAAAGAAATGAGTTTGTTTGTATTATGTGACTTTTTGGTGCTGAAAAAAAACAAACGGTTTCATCTTTGATCATTAAAAAAGGGAGATAAACTGCATAAATGTAATGTACATAATTGTATTTAATACGTGAAAAATAGTAATAAAATGAAACATAAAAATGAAACATAACTTTGTGTATTAATTCAAAATAACTCAAATGATGTTGCTCTTAGCCCGACTAGTTTGTTGACATATGCTGACAAGTATATTTAGCAATAATTAATATAATTGAGTTTCGTGGGACATGCTGACATAGTTAAGTGAAAAGTAAATAACAAATGTGAAGTTTTATTTCTTAGTGTTCAACCTTGAAAATCCGGTTTCCAAAGTTTAAAAACAAAAAAAAAACACAAATTTGTGGGAAATTCAAAATATCAAAAGACACAATTTATACGTACGTAAAGTTTGTAATATAATCTCAAGACCAAAAAAAAGAAAAAAGACTCCAGACAGACAGATGAGGGGGAACATTTGGATAGATATTTTTTTAAATGTACATATATATAAACTATAACGATAACTTTCAACTATCTTTCCATCTAACTTATTTTGGCTGAGCGACAAAAATGTTTTTTCCTGCATTTCCTCATACTTTATTCAGTGAATAAAAAATAATATATATATATATATATATATATATATATATATATATAATATATTTTATATATAAATAAAAAAAATATATATATATATTTATTTTTATTTATTTATTTTTATATTTTATCTTATTATTTTTTATATTTTTTACTTTGTTTACTTTTTCTATTTTATTTATTTATTTATATATCTTTTTTTTCTATTTTATTTATTTATTTTTATTTATTTATTTTTATTCCGTCACAGAATCAAGGTTAAAACTTCAAAGTCAATATGAGGAAACGCAGGAGTGAAAACAGCTTCATCATTCGGCCAAGGAAATGCAGCCAATGATAAATGGAGCGTAAAAATAACTCTGAGTATTTGTCGCTGTCTTGAATGTAAGTTCAGGGTTAAAGGATAAACACTTTGATCTTTTGATTTTAGATCAACATTTCGCGGGTTTTGGAACATCGTTTCGATGATTCATCACAGTTTTAACAGGAACTGAGTTTTCTCAGTTCACACGGCTACGGTTTAACTTCTTTACGCCGCCGAAACATAGTTGTCATGTCAAAGAAAGGCGTTTTATTCAAGAATATGAATTAATGATGTGATTTTTGCAGCGACTTCTTTTAGAAGGGAGAACAAAATATTAAATTCATCAAATCAGGGGGGAAAATCAGTAAGAGCAACTTTTAAAATAATAAAAAAAAGACATAAAAAGGGTTCTTCTGTTTAGTTATTCCCATTAAGGGTCAGCAGAGAGAATCGTCTGTTTACCAGCTCCACCTCTCCAACTGCATGTCCTCTTTCAAACCTCCTCTTTATTTCTTCTGCCTGGAAGCTTCATCTCCAGCAACCTTCTACCAGGAGATCCACTGACCCTCCTTCTCCCTCCAACTCATCCCACCCTCTCTTACACTGGAAAAAAAACAACAAAAAACCCACACATGATCAAATCAGATATTATTGAGTCATAATTTTATGTCGGAAATACTCAAATAATTACAGTTTAACTTTGTCACAATATGAATCTTTTCACCTCAACCTGTCTGAGGATTTTAGTTTCCCTCTGACCTGAAATGTTGTTTTCTCATTTTTTCTGTGAACCGCCCTGTTCTCTTTCACATCCACTTTCTGAAACAAAATGGTTTCTCTCTGTTTTCCTGACGTTTCTCCAGTTTCACAGGTCTTCTGTCACCTGAGAGCCTCTTACATCTATCATCCCTGTCCATCGGCTCAAAGTCAGGGTTGAACGGCGCTCAGATTCTGGAGATCCGTCACAGATAACTCCCCGCTTTGTCCGCCGCGGTCCTAAGTTCTTTCAAAGCTTCACATCATTGGTTCCAGTATACTCACATGTGTATCCTGATACACACACGTGTACTCTCAGTAAAGAGCAATCATTTTTCCTGGAACCAACGTTTCAACTTTGAGGACAAAATGTTCACTTCCTGTCTGATAGGTCCCACCCACTTACAGGCGCCACAAAATAATCCAGGTTATTCTGACATCACCTGTCAGTGGTTATAATGTTATGGTCAATGTGTGTATGGTATAAAGTGATTATTAAATTGCTCAAAAATAACATAGATGTGTTAATAAGGAGAACCGTTCTTTGGATCAGAATTTTAAAAGGCCAATCATTCCCAGAATCCTCCTCGGCATGTTTCTTCTTCTCTTCGCCACGACTCATTTCTTCACGTTCAAATGTAAATATGATGAGTCAAAATGGAGGGTGTCTTTAATACCAGGGTGCAGAGAGCGCCGGGATCCTGATGCGTCACAGGAAATGATCTTCATTTAGTTTCACAGCTGGAGGGTGAAAATATAAACACCGTCAAACCTCGAATAAATCCAATTAATTCAACTAAAATAAACAGAAAACCTCAAATTTGTCCTCAACTTAAAAATGTTGGGTGAAGGTAACTCTTTGCTTTCCTTCCATCTTCATCAAACTCATCACTTGTGAGTAATATACATGTAGTTCGTGGCTTAAAATTGTAAATGCAATTAAAACAAATGAATAAATAAATAAATGGATTATTTATTGACCTATTGTTACATTGTTTTGATTATTTATTTATTTTCAACCCTTCCTTGTCAGGTGACTTTGAGTGTTTTAAAAGTATTATTATTATTATTATTATTGTCATTATGAATTTTAAAATACAGAAAAACCAAAAAATGATCAATTTAAAAATAATAAAAATGAGTCGAATTAGACGTTTAATAGGAAATATTGGATTAAGTTCCTAATTAAAGAACTGAGAACTTTTGTTTGCTTTCATTAAATATATACACTAAGATTATGAAGGTTTTGCAAAAAAAATGATGTCTAAAGTGCATAAATAATTAGATCAAATAATCAAATTCTTAATGCTGTTATTAAATAAGTATACAATAGAAATAATCAGCTACCTTAAAAATGTATTTTTATACTAAAATATACTTTAAAAATGTATTTCAGGCACTTAAATATTCGTAGGTCATCGGTTCAGCCATAAGATTGAGTTTTATTTAGTGTACAAAAGTTTATATCCTCATTTTATTTAAGTACCTTAAGAAAATTGTGGGATTGCACTTTAAATAAACATTAATGTGCTTTTGTCATGAAACTGTAAAATTTCCAAGTAGACACCAAATTTCAAGCCGTTAAAGATATATACGTTTTTTTTTTGTTTTTTTTTAATTGAAACCTGGAATTTTTCAAGCGTTTGTTTTCCTCACCTTTTTTTTTTTGTTTTTGTTTTTGAACTCAGTGACATTTTTTGCGGTGCAGCAGAAATTCTACGAAACGGAGTTCCCACAGCGAGGTTCTCCACAGCACAGAAACCAAAAAAAAGGGACACGGAAATACAGTCATGTCACAGTTTCGTGCAACTCAAACTTGAACGGCAAAAAATAGAAAGGGAACATAGAAACGAATTTGCATGTAACTAACGTCTAAGTGTTTTCTCCCGTGTTCAGAAGGTCAGAGGTCATGTTTAGAATGGAAGAATGGAAGGATGGAGTTTGAACAAAATTAGAAAGATAGGGTCTTGTACGTGTCTTCGTGACTATATGTGTGCCTTCCTCATTTCTCCTCGTATGAATTAATACCGGTCAGCGCCGCCTGGGTTGGTTTCGGCTGTAAACCTCATGATGATGCAACAGTAAGTTTTAATAGTGTAACTAATTTTGGGTCTCGTGGTTGTTTATTAGAAACCAGTCGGGGGGGGAAAAAAAACCCGACAGTGAAGAAAAAACTTTGTGATGAGTAAAAATTAAATCTCCTTTTCATATATATAGAAATATATATATATATATATATATATGAAATAAACATTATTATTATAGTAGTGTAGCAATATTAGTAGTAGTAGTAATTTAATACATATTTTGCAAATATTAATATCTGTAGCCAGTGAGACATAATTGCGAGGTACAAAAAAGATAAAAATGTTCACGTTGTGTTGTTAGAATAATTAATAGTAGCTATAATAATAATAACAATGTAAAAATAAATCTTAATAATAGAATTGTGATTATCGATTTTATTCCTTTTAATAAAGATCATAATTTATATTAATCAAAAACAAAACTTTCATTAATATTTTTATTATATAGACTTTAGATTTATTTGTATATATCATCATCATCATCATCATCATTATTATTGTATCAATTTTAGAAGTATTTGTATATATTACTATTATCATCATCATCATCATCATTGTTATTATATTAATTTCAGAAGTGTTTGTATATATTACTATTGTTATCATCATCATCATGTTTTCATCATTTTTATTATTATTATTATTATTATTATTATTAGGATGCCATTTTTGCTTCTTGGTGGTGGTATGAGTGACTGTGGCTGATTGTTGGGTGTTTATTACTCAGTAATAAGAGTTATTTACAGCCCTGAAGGTTTGTGTGTGTTTGTGTGTGTCCATGATATCAGTGCAGGTGCTGAACTTTGCGTAAACCATTTGGTTCCACTAGATAAACGTGAGCGTGTCTTTGAATAAAGGCTGGTTCTGTAGCCTGAGGAGGTTCTGTAGGGTCACAGTGAAATTATTGAAGGGCAGCTAAAAGTCGTGAGTGTGTGAGCTATGAGGCCCAAGTGGAATATCCACTGGTCTACAAAGATTGTCGGGGGAATCCCTGAAGACTTCCCTCGTTTTGTCTCTGAGCGGTGTGCAGTTTGAAAGCTGGGTCTTGATCGTTAAACCCTTCATAGGAAGTTCACTGCAAACAGAGAACCCACTGAGGGTGTGGAAAGGGGAAAAAGACCTCAAAAAGAGGAAGGAAAGTGTTTGACGAGAGATAATAAAACGAGACGAAACTGTGAGCATCTCGGATGACGTCGCAACAGGAAGCCCGTCATCAGAGAGGGAGGGAAGCTGGCGGAGAGAGGAGGGTTATCAGTAGGATGTCATTCAAAGAATCATTATGGAGAGAAAAGAAGCTTATCGTTCCTCCAATATATGACCCGTCATCATCTGTACCAGAGCAGCTGCCTCACTGATGAAGAGTCAGGATGTTTCTGCTCTCTAAGATGCTTCACTGACGATGGAATAAAGGACTTCCTCTTCTCCAGTCGTGTGGATGAAAACTCTCCCAAACACCAGACATGGATCCGACACCGCTTCTTGTCTTCCTGATTTTCTCCACCAGCTGTGTGTCGGGTAAATAACAACTTTTGTTGCCCCGTATCTTCGGTCCAATCCGTCTCATTCCATCTCGTTGAGCAATTAAATCGCTCTTATTCCAATAATAACTTTTGTTTATCAATATATAGTTCGGGGCAACACGGCGGCACGGCGGGTGGCATAGGTTCCGTGCTCAAACTGAATTCCTCCCAAAGAGCAAAAACATGCAATATAAGTGAATTGGTGACTCTGAATTGCCCGTAAGCCTCTCTGTGTTGACCTTCTGATGAACCGGCAACCTGTCCAAAAAGTAAAGGTCACCCAATGCCAACTGGGATAGGCTCCGGGCCTCCAGCAACCCTGATCGGGATAAACGGTTAAAGAAAATTGAATTACATAATTGATACTGAAAGACGAAAAAATCAGGAATGCGTTCATAGCTCATGATAAAAACCTATTTTTATTAAACCTGTGGTTTCACCGCGGCGTCCTCCATGAAAGCGTCAAATTGGACAAGAAGCAAGTAAACCAAATAGTTGTTTCAATTTCTGTCTGCAAGTCTCTTTTCATTTCCCATGAAACCCATGATCTCATTGTGAGCCAAGATCCTGTACGTGATTTGTAATACCACCACCTCTTTTTTCTCTCTTTCTGACCACAGCCTTCAATATTCAGTCTGACTTGTTCGATGATTTTCATGTAGGCTAAAATTAAAGAGTAATTATTATTTTTTGCCTCATATTATGAAACGATACTTTCATTAATGGAGACTTTATTAGTAACTGATGGTTTATTCATGTAGCACCTTTTGAAACTGAGGTAACAAAGTGCTTGACTCAAAATAAAAATATTTAAAAAAAAGAAGAACAAGAAACCATAGAACTGAAAAATAATAATAATAATAATAATACATTTAATTTATAATGCACTTTACATTTGGATCAAATAAGTTAATGGTAGAGTGAGAAGACGTGGGGGAACGGTAATTCAGAGAATCTAAGATCGACAGGAAGTCAGTGCAGTCAGCCTAAAGTTTGTGTGATCGATGACTAATAAGGGTTAAAAGTCTAGCTGCAGCATTCTAGGCTACTTACAGTCTTATTGCTCAATTGGAATTTTTTTCTTCGATTGAATACTTTCTGGCTAGCTGTTCACATTACTCTTAAAATGTGAACAACTTTTTTCAAGCATCAGAGAGTTTTGATGCTTGACTCACGGCCCCAAAGTGACGCGCATGCGCAATAGAACAATAACAAATGCGTCAAACGCTGCCAGCTGTCAATTCGGAAGCGAAATGGAAGCCACTAAAGTGAGTTTGAACGCTTTTGTTTAAAGTGAAAATGGTCGTAGCGATTTTTCTAGCGTTCATAGTGATGCTTATAGCAGTTACAGTAATGTTTTCGAGTGAAAAGCGATTCCGGCCGACGCAGTTTTGTGACGAATGTCGATAGAAGATGACGTCACGGTCGCATGAATTCCGAGTGATGTATTTGATGGTTTCATATATTTATTAGCATTTTATTTATTTATCTAATTTTTCCAATCCATGTAACCTTTTTTTTTTTTTTCCTTACAATTTGTATTATTATATAATCAGTACAGGATTGTTTGAGGTGTTGCTATGCGAAGTGAAAGAAAGAAAGAAAGAAAGAATCCTTTATTAGTCACATAGTCACACACAGTACAACATAGTGAAATTACTTCTCTGCATTTGACCCATCCCTGAGGGAGCAGTGGGCAGCCCCTCGTGGAGCGCCCGGGGATAGAATAATCCCCGGGCTGCGTTTGACGCATTTGTTATTGTTCTATTATATTATATTATATTGTTATATTTTTGATAACAAGAGTCTGTTATTGATGCCCTTATTATTCTTTGTGATATTCCAAATAAGGTTCAAACTAAAAAAAGATTTTAAAAAACAGTTCAGACTGAGGTTTCATTGCAAAGAAAAAAGAAAAAAAAGCTGTGTCACATTTGAAAGTGGTCAATATCGGAACTTGAAAAGATCAGATTCAGTGTGGTTTGTACCGTTCCCACTTCCCTGGAACAGTCACACATGGACGAGACATCAGACCTGGGACGTTGAAAGTAAAGGATAGATCTTGGCAACATTTCTGAGCTGAAAGTAGTAATTAATCAGTATATTGACATGGTGATTGAAAATTAGCTGGTTCTTGGCTTATTGTTTAACCAGGGGTGCGAGTGGACCTCTAGGACCTTTTAGTGGACCTCTAGGACCTTTTAGGGCCCATAATGAGGAGCTCGGTTGTATAATAACACCAGCGGAGAAATAAACCAGAATTCCTCTGTTTTTTTTTCTGCAGGTCTGCACGTCCCTCAGCCTGAAAAGCTTATGGTTGATATTTTGGATGGGGAGGTAATAGTATTTTGGAAACATCCTCTGGACACGCCCTCTGACTCCTGGTACAACGTACAAATGGCCAAGTATGTTTAACCTCAAAACATTTCACCTCAGTGCTGCAGCTCTCTGCTGTCTCCCTTCCTGCTGCTCCTACAATCTGACATTTTCTCTTTTCATTCATCTCTGAACTCTTCTTTCCCTCCTTACTGTGTTGTTTGTGTCCAGTGATCCACTGAGAGAACTCTTCAGTTCTGACTCTGATGGCAGCTTTGTTTCCTGTCCTCAGGTACAGCGGTGGATGGACCATGGTGGACACTTGTACAAGAATCACAAACACCTTCTGTGACATCAGCAGCCTTATAGAGGACTATAGGGCGGGCTACAAGGTCAAAGTTCAGCTGGTCACAGGAGACGACAAGTCTGCGTGGTCAATGAAAAAATTTCTCCCAAGTTCAAGTAAGCGTCTAGGATTATCAGTTTGGACTGAATGTATACGCGCTGCAGGGTTGTCTTCTCACCTGTGTCTATTCTTACAGGTAAACTGCAGCCGCCCTCGTTCAGTCTGTGGGCTACTTCCTCCACGCTAACAGTTTACATCCATCCAAAACCCATCCTGAAGAAATTCTTTCCTTTCGGGCTGATCCACACCATCTATCTGCAGGAGAGAGGCCAAGATAACCAGGAGGTGGGCATCGGTTTAATAATATTGAAACTACTAGGCCGACCCTGTAGTCCCTAAAAAGCCCCCAATCCCCCAATTACATTCATGTTTTACTCACATCGCATAAAGATTATTAGTTTTTTCAAAGTTAACATTATGTGATCCAAATTCATGGAAGTCTTACATGTAATTAAAATACATGAATCTTTATGATTAGGCTTAAATCTTCCTTTGAGTGTAGACCACATAGAACACATGATGGGATTTATTTTTGCCACTAGTGTCGGAGCCCCGATAAGGACAGCGCTCTTCTTTATTTCTTTTTTTTCTTCTTATAGGAACACAGATTTCCCCTCTTTATTTGGAATTTCCCTTAACTTACATTATTAAAAACTTAATTCATTTTTAAACCAAAGAAATACAGACAATTTTATGATCCTAAATTGCTTCACATGAAAGTGTTGATATAATGTCACAGAAACATGCTGAATGTGGATTTTTTTTTATTATTACATAACAAAAAAAGTTTGGGCCTTATGAGTTAAAACTGAAGGATAAATCCCTGCCAAGAGCTTTTCATGACATTCAACACTTTGTGTTAACATGGTTTGTTATGGGTTATTATAATTAGATATATGGGTTTTTTTTAAAGTTTGTTTGAGGTTCAACAATTGGGAGTGAAATTATGTCGAAAAGAAAAAATAATTGAGATCTTCCTCCTGTTTTTTGTGAGTGCACCAGAAGACGATCCTCAGCGGTGTTTATGTCGTGCGTCTACGTCTGAATCATGCGAGGTCTTTGTTTTCATGAACATACTGTCTTTAATCCCACAGAATATCACCACCTACCTGAAGGATGACATGGAAGAGGAATATAGGATGGAGACCTTCAGTTCTCTCCGCTGGGGGAGGGAATACTGTGTCAGCGTGAAGGTGCAGGGCAGGGGGGCGCTCTACGCCAGCGGCGTGTCTCCGAAACAGTGTCTGCAGCTTCCAGAGCAAGGTAACAATCATAACCCTCAACCAAGGGTACATCCCTGAAAAAAGACCCCAGTCCCCTGCGTTTTACAAGCAATACCGCCCCCCCTTACTGAAGTGATTCAATAATGAAAAATAAATACAGTTAACTAGTTTTTTCTAAAACAAGACAGATTTCTTTATGTCAATTTAAAGGATCTAAATTTAGACACAATTGGACTGATGGTTGGGAAGTTACAGATGAGAAACTTTATGTATTGCTGTATTAACAGTCAAAAAACTGTTTTTTAAAAAAAAAAAAATTTTTTAAAGTGCATAAAATATGAACAGTTACACTAAAATACGACATATTTAGGTCTCCTAGTGTAGATTAGAACTAAATTGGAACATGCATAATGTCTTTTTTGGTCAAAAGAAGGCCCCCCCTAGAGAGTAAAATATGAAGATTTAGATTATAATATAGATCTGCTCAGGATGATTCATACGCACCAAATGTGGATTCATGCAGACCAACAGTTTTCGTGAAAAAAGCTCCCTCTAGTGAGTTAGTGAGGTAAATAGCAGAGAAAAGAAATCCTGGACCTTCTATATCTACCTTCTTCTATCCTGATCCAATCCAAAAGTTAAGTTTCATTGAAGTCTTTCCAAAAAACAAATACAGCCCGCAGCAACAACATGCAAAATGAAACTCAAACAGAAATGAAAGGTTTCGGTTGAAGTATTTGATTTCCTCTTTGGAACTTGATAAGAACATTTCCACTCTCGTTTCTAGCGATCAAACACTGGAGCTTAGCATCAGCACAAATCTTGGAAAGAAGGGTAAAAACTTCTATAGCCCGGCAAATTTTTCTATCCATGGGAAGCGGGAAAATTTTTCCCATTAAATAAATTTGTGCTGAGCGAAGTTAATCAGCTTCTGGTGGCAGCATCACATTTACGGAACAGAGATTCTTCTACATCTTCTTTTCATATAAATGTAGATAAGGAAGCAAATATTTCCCGGAACGTCAAACTATCAGGAAATGATCCTCTCTCACTATCGTGGTGAAAAAAAAGATGACTGTGTTTTCAATACGATACAGGTTTCTGACTTTTTGAGAAAGACTTCCTTCCCCGTTGACGTTCTCCCGTTTTTGTTCCTTTCAGAATGGTTCATAACTGCGATGACGTCCCTCTCTATTCTGGCCGTGCTGGCCTTTGTTACCATCATGGCAGCCGTCCTCCTGTGTTACCTGAGACGTCCGGAGAAAACTCCTGCTGTACTAGTGAGTCCATACATTTCTACTAATAAGATCATTTACAGTTACGATAAGTTCTAGTGTTAATTGGCGGGGAAATATTACACAATATTACAATTACAATATTAGTGTAAAAACTTGTAGATAAAATCCACGGTAATTTACTGAGTATTGGAAACGAATAAATTATTGTTATCGTTTTACAGTAATTTGCAGTGACCTAAAAATAACAGTGCTCAAAGTATTAATGTTAATACAATAACATACGGTGGTAAATAACAGTAAGAAAGTGAGTAAGACTGTGGATTATTATAGGAGATATTTTTGTACTGGGGTAAATAACAGTAGTAAAGTCACAACTGTGGAATATACCAGTGAATATTTTCATACCGTGGTAAATAACAGTAATAAACTTAAAGCTGTGAAATATAACAGCTCATATGTTTTTACCGTTATTTGTACTGTTTTACAGTAAATAAGAATAATAAAGCCACAACAGTGGAATTAACCGGTGAATATTTTCATACTGTGATAAATAACAGTAGTGAAGTCACAGCTGTGGAAAACACCAGTAGACGTGTTTTTATCAAAGTAAATAACAGTATAAAAGCGACAACCGTGGATTATTAGAGTAAATATTTTTTGTACTACAGTTAATAACAGTATAATATCACCACTGTGGAATATCACCGTAAATATTCATGAACGGTTTTAATTACTGCGATTCATTTACAGTAGCGTACCACGTGCTGTCAGTTATTTGCTGCGATTGTTTTACGGTAGTTTTTTACTTTTCTCGGCCCAGAAATCCCCGGTTATTGGCTGGTTTCCACTCTCTGTGGGAGAAGAGAAGCTGGAGGTTGTGACAGACAGAGGCTGGCTTCTAACTGCTTCCAGAACCGAACAGCCAGAGGACAAAGGAGAGGACAAAGGAGAGGACAGGAGGACAAGCATGGACAGTGGGTTCACCAGGGAGTCCAGTTCTGTTGAAAACAGCACAGAGGGTCCAACCGTGACGCAGGAGGACAGTGGATGTGGGAGCTTAGGCGGAGCAGAGAGGTCCACTCTCAGTCAGACTGATCAACCCCTGCAGGAGGGGAACACCGACAGCCACGTAGCTCAGAAGATGCAGACCGGTGGGCTGGATCTGGGCTGCCTCCTTCATTCTTCTTCTGTGAATCCGGATGGACCGGACAACGGGTCCATACAGGAGACTGCTGCTTGGGATAACTACCGGAGCCAGAGCCACTCTGCTGTCATCCAAGTCTGCGGTCATGATGAAGAATTTGAACAAATGCTCCTTGACTCGGTTTTGGCCAAAGTGATTACCGGTTACAGCGCCGGACCTCAGTCCTGCACCTGCTCCGGAGCGGGTCAGTGCAAGTGGTGCCGTAAGGAAGGTTCTTGTGGACCTGATGTCATCCAGTCGAGGATCGAGGATGGCGCGCCGAGAAGGACGTGTGATTCGCTGAACTCTTTCAAAGGAATTACAAGCCAATCACAAACGGACGCTTTCATGATTGATGACTTGGAAGGAAATTTTCCACAACTGGACGGGACTTTCCCGCTGCTGGCAGCTTTAACGTCGCTGCCTCTGGTGGAGGGAGTGGAGAACTTCAGTATGACTAACGCGCCCCTCTCTCTCTCTGACGTGCAGCTCTCGTCTGACTGATTCTATTTATAAAACTCTCACTGACTTAATGGTTCTTACCTGTTAAGAAAGAGCTTTGAAGGAGTGATACACTCTCTCCACATGACTCACCGCTGGAAACGTGAAATAGAAGTATGAGCTAAAAGTGGTGCTTTTGGAAGGAGAATTCTATTTAGTAACCGGCCGTTGTTGAACAGGAAGGAAGTAGATGTTCGAACAGACAGCTGGTGAATGTTAAACGTTGGTCGGAGTCCCAGGAGATTCTGGAGGCGGACAATTCCATCTGTACGAAACCGTTTTTTGAATGCGTGTCTTTACATCTGCACTCTAAAAACTGCTGAGTTAGCAGCTAAGGCCTATTTGGATTAGTTTGTTATCGCAATGCTGGACCTGAAAGGACAGCAGTATTTCAACACAGCATGTTGGGTAATGTTTTCCAGTCAAAAATTGGTAAAAAAGGACAAACAAACAATAATTCAGCTAAAAAACATCCAAAATGCTGAGTTATCACAATTACATGGATTCAAATATGCCCATTCTCTTTAATCAACTCTCTCTCGACTGTATGGGCGAGCACATTTTGAGTCATTATGACTCAAAATGTTAATGATATGAGCCAATATGTCTAAGCTAAACAGTAAGGGAACAATGGTGCAGCCCTGGGGGACACCACAGGTCAAAGGGGCCCCCGAGGAGGAGGCTTTAACCTTGGCTATTGAGAAAGTCTTATTAAATAAGTAGGATTTCTTGGGCATATTAGGACTTACTAGACTGAATAATGTAACTTTATATAACCAAAAAAAGTCTGATACGGGTCAAAGAGTTTTCTAAAAAAAAAAAAAAAAACTTTACCAAAAGGTTGAGCTAATCTTATTAAAAATGACTATTTTCCATGAAATACAATGAATGAATAAGTCTGATTTTTAAACTGTAAAATAAAAATATGCTTGACCAAGTGATTCACGGGTTAAACTTTAACCCGTGAATCACTTGGTTTTGATTCACCAAGTGAATCAAAACTTGGTGAATCAAGTTTTGGTTAAAGAGATAAAGAGCTACTTAGCTAGGTTGTGACACAGGAAAGTTAGCTATCTAACTTTATCTATCTTATCTAGATGGCTGGAAAAAAAATAATTCTGAAAATAATACAATGATGTTGGCAAACTATTGCTAGCTTGTTAGGTTTAATAGCAATGTCCATATCTGACCAGCTTAACTATTTTGACATTAAATATCATTCCACGTGGATTTTTAACAATAGCTAACTTTACCAAACATGGACTAGTTTAACGTTAGCTAGCTTATGTGATCTAAGGTTAATTATACAGTCAGCTACCCTCTTAAAAAATGCTGCTGTATTTTCAGAACCTAAACGCAGGGTTGATGCATTAGTTAATATATCAATTTTTACTCCTAAGGCGAACTAAAAATGATGCTAGCTTACTGTATTATTAACCTATGTTCACGTAAGCTAGCTAACGCTAACGTTGTTCATGTTAGGTAACGTTAGCTATTGTTTAAAATCCGCGAAGTTCGACGTATTATTTCAAAATAGTTAAATTGGTCAGCTATGGCCAATGCCGCTAAGCTAGACTTAGAATGCTAATAATCCTAGTATATGCAGAGGCATTTTATTAGCCTTTTAGATTGATCGCTACTTTTGCCTTGTTGCTAAGCTACCCAGCTAGTTAAGAGAAATAATGACACAAATGTTTATGGAATGAACATTTTGACCCATGGCCATATAAAACTTATAACTCAGAAATGAAGTTGTTCTTTTTACCCACATATTAGTTTTCAAGTCAACAATATGGTCATTCTGGGTAGAAAACATGCTGGATCAAACCCATAACCCAACTCGTATGGTGTTGTTGGGTCAACTAACTCAAGCTATTACCCAACAGCATCAACCCAGCATTAGAGTTTATAAAATAACCCCGCTTTTTTTTTAGTGTGTCGCTAACAGGCGGCATTCCGGAAGCTATGTGGGGGAATAAAGCACACTCTGTCCGGAATCAACTCCTAAAGTTTCTAAAAGCTCTTGTCAAGATTTCAATATAAAATATATATATATATCACACCGATGAAAGTATAAAATATATTCCTTTCAAATGTTTTTTTTGATAATTTGTACAATATGTTCCACAAACTTTTGCAATTTCAAGTATTGCTGAGTTTTATTTTTATATTTCAAGCTATATCAGTGATGTGTAAATGTTGTTTTTATGCTCTGTTCCTCTGTGATATTGATTGTGTGTATTATGGTCTGAAGCGAGGCCAAGTTTCCTGTTTAACATATTTATTAGATGTAAAAAAAATAAAAATTGATTTGTTGAATTTTGAAATATTTTAACGTGGTTAATCCTAAAGGCGATAAAAAAATGTTTAGCAGTATGAGTCATGTGATGATCAGTAAATGCAGATTACAGATTTTTACCACTTATTATTATTATTATCCATTTGAGAGATCCTACGGAAAAACATTTTGACTCAAACCTCACAAAAAAGTATCAATATCCCCCCCAAAAAAAAATCAAGGATGAGTGAGTCCAGAGCGGCAGAGTAGAAGTATACGTTACAAATGCCATCCTAAAGTAAGTAAGTAAGTAAGTTTTAAAGTGTAGACTGGTGAACATTAAGAACTTGTATTATAATGATTAATCTGGGTACAAGTTAAAATACGACTACCTTTATACAGGCTTTATAAATGCTTTATAATTATGTTGTAAACACTTTATAAGTTAAGTTCTAAACAACTTATTACATAGCTCTCACTAACCAATGGTGGTTGACTATTTGGCAATATAAACTCACTGTAGAACTTTTTTATTCTGAGACTAAGTAATACATACAGTATGTGGGCTCACTATTTGGCAACAACAGGTCTCTGTTACCTTTTATATCTAGTTATAGCTTACTAATGATTTCTAAAGCATTCACAACTTCATCAGTGAACAAGTTACAAACCATTCACAAATCCTTATAGGGTAGTTTAGTGGAGTGGAGTGGAGTGTCAGGAGTTATCTGTGTCAGAAAAGTAGCAGCAGGAGTGAAGGGAAACGTTTCCGAGATGGTAGTAAGAGCAACTCTGCTGGATGCTTTTAGAGACGGCGACTCTGGCCAGAAGACAGGAGGGCAGAGCTGGAGGTGGCGAAGATGAAGATGTTCAGATGTTCTCTGGGAGTGAGGAGGATGGACAGGATCAGAAAGGAGGACATCATAGGGAGACAGTCAGAGAGGACGGATTGAGATGGTTTGGACCCGTGAAGAAGAGGAGGGATAGTGGATCTACTGGTAGAAGGACGCTGGAGAGGCAGGAGAACAAGGGGAAGATCAAAGCGGCGGTTACTGGATGTGTTGAGAGAGGACATGCAGTTGGTTGGTGTGACGGAGGAAGATGCAGAGGACAGGGCAACATGGAAACAGATGATCCGCTGTGGCGACACCTGAAGGGAACAGCAGAAAGACGAAGAAGAGTGAAGTGGTAACTTTATCAAAATAAAATGTTTTCACCCGGTGAATGGAAATAATTGAGGGTAAAAGATCCAAAAACTTTTTTTTTGAGGTCAGCTGGTCCAGTTTTTAATTCTCACTCAAATTTTTCCGTTTGGCCGTTCGTCCATCAAAT
>VRLP01006682.1:0-26799 GCA_009660295.1 Lophius piscatorius | reverse complement strand
CAGGTAATATATCCCACCCACTGACAGGTAACCATGGTAACCAGGTAATATATCCCACCCACGGACAGGTAACCATGGTAACCAGGTAATATATCCCACCCACGGACAGGTAACCATGGTAACCAGGTAATATATCCCACCCACTGACAGGTAACCAGGTAATATATCCCACCCACTGACAGGTAACCATGGTAACCAGGTAATATATCCCACCCACGGACAGGTAACCATGGTAACCAGGTAATATATCCCACCCACTGACAGGTAACCATGGTAACCAGGTAATATATCCCACCCACTGACAGGTAACCATGGTAACCAGGTAATATATCCCACCCACTGACAGGTAACCGTGGTAACTAGGTAATATATCCCACCCACTGACAGGTGACCATGGTAACGGGATAATCAATGGTATTCTGACCTCATCAGTCAGTGGTTATAATGTTATGGCTGATCATCGGTGAGAAAACTGAAATCGGACACGTGAATTCTTCTTGAACCTTGACCTCGGTGTCGTTGCGAGTCAAATTGTTCCTTTCCTGAACCTCCAAACGATCTCCTGCAGAAGGTGCCGCTGCATCTCCCTGAACTCCTTCAAGATGAAGAAGATTCAGTTCATCTTCATTAGCTCAGACATCCTCTCACTATCATTTGTAATAATGGAGCAGCTGATATCTGCTGATGGACTGAACCACCAGAACACACATGGTGGTTCTGGTGGTCCGGTCTCCTCATGCTGACTGTGATTCTTCATCTTCTAGATTCACTCACAGCTGAGAGGTTTGAAGATGTTCTTCGTTCAGGAGGTCCATCGTCACACGTCTTTGGTCACGTGTCGATCGTTGGAAGACATTTTGTTTCCTGAGAAGCTGCATGAAACTTTCTGGACTCAAGGTTCAAATATGACGAGAAGAAGTTTTCCTTCAAACATCTAAACAGCAGATCCAGTTTAATGTAGAACCTCCTGTCCTGACGTGTGGTGACTTACCTTCAACCTCCTGGATGTCAGCAGATCTCTTCTTCAGACGCTCTTCACCTTCTCCAACAGTGGACCACCCAATCTCATACACTGACCAGCCATAACATTAAAACCACCTGCCTAATATTGATCTCCTTTTTCACTTTATTTTTAGAAATAAAGTGCTTACAGTGTTCTTCAAACATCTTCACGCCAGCTCTCTTTTAATTCAGAACATCGTGTCATAAAAAGTACGGACCTCACCTTCATCCTCCTGAGGGTCCGATGACGTCATCCTCACCCATCGCCGCATCCTCCCAAGCTTCTGAGTGCGTGTGTGAAACCATCATTTAGATTTTGTTTGCATATTCACTCTTACTTCTTTCAGAATTATAAATGTATTTATCAAAGACCCGTCTACAAAACATGGAGGCAAAGATTGGGCCCGGCGCCGCAGACGCGTTGTAAAAATTAAAGGCCCGGCGCCGGCAATAATAAAGGTGTAATATTATCCATCCACGGGCGGATCGTTGTACGACTCGCCTCAACCTCACAATCAATATTTAATAACAGAGCAGGGGGACTGGAGCGGCGGCGGAGGGAGGAGATGGCGTGATGTTCCAGACCGCTCAGGATGTGGAGCAGCGAGGATCTTTGCCAGGAAGTGATGACAATCAAGTATTTAGAGATCTGCAGGTTTCATCCGGAACCCGGAGGGTCGCTTCTCTTGAGTCGACCTTCATCATGTGACCAGGATTGACTCAAACACCCTCCTTTATTCTGTGAGTGACAGGTGGAAACTTTTGACCTTTGACTTCTCTTTCCTCTCTCTCTCTCTCTCTCTCTCTACGGGATGCAGTTGTGACGGTGAGACAGAACGGGGGGATGGGACACAGAGGGGACATACAGCGGACAGGCCACGCCCAGGACAGCGCACAGCACAGGAAGTGAGTCGGCGTGGTCCAATCTCTGATGAGGGAGCGCCCACACGGGCCAATGAGCTCGTCTCGGCCGGTCCCTGATCAGAATCGGCGCTGTTATCCAAAGAGCCAGAAAAGTCCAAAGGAGCGGCAGAAAGTAAATCACGCCGGTTTTACGTCAGCAGAAATATTTCTGTCAGCTGTGAGGGGAGTGAGGAGGTTTGCAGCTTTCCAAGAGTTCCACCGGTTTCCTTACCGCAGCCTGAACACAGTCAACGGCTAGCTTAGCTAAGCTAGGTCGCAGTTAGCCTACCTGTACTTCAAAGCTGCGTTCACACCAAACGCGATGCTAATTTTAGCCTGACTCGCGTGAACGTCGCTGTAGGATTATTTGAAGTCTGTCACACAAGCTAAGAAGCCGATAGCTTAACTGTCTGAAAGTCGCAGATGCTAGCTTCTGAGTTATCCGTTTGCACCGCGTTAAGAGGTGGTGCTAACGCTACTTCTTGAAGCCGATGCCTGAGTTTAGTGTCAGAACGCTTGCTAGCTCAGAGAGCTAACTATCGCCGCGCAGAGAAAACAGGAAGAATTTTTTGGAGCCCCAGGAATCAAACAAAGGTGAATTCTTCCTAAACGAACTACCAACTTTGCGTCTTTTAGACAGGCTACGTTCTGGGCCGGCCCACCTTAAACTCTAGTAGAAGAAGCAGATTTCCCAAAACGTCAAAAACATTCCTGGAAGCCAGCGACAAAAATTAGCCTTTTTTTTTTTTTTACAGCTTTTTTTTGA
Organism: Lophius piscatorius; assembly: GCA_009660295.1. NCBI lineage: Eukaryota > Metazoa > Chordata > Actinopteri > Lophiiformes > Lophiidae > Lophius > Lophius piscatorius. Next base: position 24,128 of record VRLP01006682.1, on the reverse strand, counting down.
CGTGTTTCTTACTTTTCCTGTTTTTTGTCTGATTTCGCGTCCGTCAGGCAGCGACTTGGGCCACACAGAAATATACATACACACACCTGGATGTATATTTACTATGTTTGGATGGAGCCGACTTTACCAGGTGATCAAAAAACAACAAAGGTGTGAAGAGGACGAGACCATGGAGGGGAGGGAAAGGGAGGAAGGGCGGTGAAACAGAACAACGTCAGACGGGCACTGGAACACAACAACACAGAGAGAGACAAGTATTAGGAAAAATGGTTTAATATAGGAGACAGAAGCAAAAAACTGCATCACACAAGAACATACGTTTACAAAAATAATTCTGACTGCTTCAGCTACACAGTTAGTTCACAGAGAAGGACAGAGAAACCGGAAAAATCTAAACAGCTAAAAGCAAAAAAGTTCTAATTAGTTGATCTCTTTATTAAACTAATACATTAATCCACTGAAGGTGACTAAATATTTCTATTCCTTCTTTTCCTAGTAATTGTCTTTATGGTGTAGACGGCACGATACAGAAGTCAAATGAAACTTAGCGCTGTTGTATAGACTCGCTAGAACTATTGAAAAAAGCCAGAAACAGGAAAGTGTCTGATGCTCACCTACCCTCGGGTTTTTTCGGGGGGGGGGGAAAAAAAACGGAACGACAAAGAAAGAGAAAAAAGGAAAAAGGAAAGTGAGGAAAAAGAAGTGAAAGAAATAAAGCCAAAGATCTCCTAGAAAATCTTATATCAAAAGCCAACTTCCTTGGTGCCAGCTGGAAATCAAAGTCGGGACCGGTCAGGGTCGGGCCACACAGCGTTTTTTTTCTAAGATTGTTTTTTGTTGTATCCTTTAATCTCCAATATAAAAAATTCCACTGGTACAAAATGCATAAGTACAATCAGTTGTAGAAATAGGAAAGCCTGCATTTTTTGTACTTTTGAGATCCCATCCAGTGACAGATTCTGTGTTGTCAAACAAACATACATCACGCTCACAGGATCCACTGAAATGCATCGACTTTGGCTTCTCTCAAGACAACAAACTACCCAAAACCAGAATCCAAAGTAAGACAAAGAATTCAGATCATTTTACAAGACAACAAGCTCTTTTTTTTTTACGCCACAGAAAGAGAGAGAGAACACACAGAACATTGTTTCCTCAAAAAACGTGTTGACATGAGCCATAATGCAAAGAAACGACGAGTAAGAGTTTTTTTTTTTGTCCTTTCAGATTTCATTGTTTGATAAATAGCACTTAAGATAATTAAGAAAGAAGGAGAACAGAGAAGTGACAAGGTAGAAGGATTACAACAAGCATCGGCGGTGACAGCCCCTGAGGCGAGACGCTCCGCACAAGCCCCGCCCTCTTTGTGCTTCCACGTTGAAACGAAGACGAGGCGCTTCACACCGGAGGCCGGGTGAGAGTTTGGCATTTCACCACGTGGACTTTTGGGACAGCTGAGATGAATAAAGTGCTGAGTCCACTGGAACAGCACGGGATCATGTAGCCTCCGCGGTGGACGGCGTTCCGAGGGAGAGGTTTGGACGCTGCTGGTCCGTTAACACTGACTGGACAGGTAGTTGAGGCTGTTTGTGGCAATACTGCATTCAGGTCTTCTCCCCTCCATGAGTCCAGACAAAGTTTGCTTTGAGATAATGAAAGCCTTCATCCGGGCCGCGGTGGTTGTTGTTGTTGTTGTTGTTGTTGTTCTGCTCGCGCCGGCCGACGGGTCTGACCCTTCCTCTCTAGCCAACAAGCGTTTTATTTCCCCTGACGCCACTCCAATAAAACATGGCTGCTTCTCTAATAACTGGGTGAGCCGGGGCAAGAGGCATCCGACGTTGATCTCGGCCCGGTCGCTCCGCTCTGATCAGAACCGCGTGGAGGAAGTAGGAGGTTAAGTGCACACAAAGTGAAGCTGGACTTGGCACACATCACTGACGACGACTTCTACTCTCGTGGTTCTGGTAGGACTCCCTGGTTAAGGCGACTGGTGAGCTTCTGTAGAAAATAATGCTGCCTGTTTGATTCGGTTTTTTTGCAGAGCGTAAGCGTTCGGGGAGGGGTCTCGGGGGTGGGGGGTTAGACTGACACCACGGCACCATGTAAACAGCTTGACTACGAGAACGTCCAAAACCCACTTTGGCATCTAAACGTGATTTTATCTGCCGCTAAGTCCCGCCTCTCTCTTCCCTGGCTGTGCTTTACCCTCAAGGTTTGTGAACGAGCGAGTTTTGCCCTGTGCTTACATCACGAAAGCAAAGAAAAGAAAAGTCTGCCGCAAAGTCTGCCGCAAAGTCTTCTGCAAAGTCTGCTGCAAAGTCTGCCGCAAAGTCTGCCGCAAAGTCTGCCGCAAAGTCTGCCTCAAAATCTGCCTCAAAGTCTGCCTCAAAGTCTGCCTCAAAGTCTGCCGCAAAGTCTGCCGCAAAGTCTGCCGCAAAGTCTGCCGCAAAGTCTGCTGCCGCGTTCCATCGTTCTCTTCAGGCCTTCGTCGCTGTGCTTGTTCCTAAGAGGTTTGCGGCCCGTTTGCCAACGATGGAATCTTACCCTGTGCTTATATCATGAAATCGAGTGTCGGAGTTGCCCAGAAGCAAAGACCCTCGCCATCGGAGATGAATGGCGCCGGTTACAGTTCTTTTAAACCAAGAAAAGGGGAAGGTGGATTCGGAGAAGGCTCTTCCGTCGACTCTCATCTCAATTTTTCGGCCGAGGCTCGCGACATAAAGCGTGAGGCGTACGAGATGCCCACAGAAAAACAGGAGTGCAAAAGGTTTGTGGTAAGGCTGCGATGAAGAAAACGTACAAACGGCTAACAAATACAATTCTGGAGGCAATGGGCGCGGCGGCGGCGGCGGCGGCGGCCGCTAGTGGTTGCTGCGGAGGCGTTCTCGCTCAGGGGCTCTCATCCGCAACAAGAAAGTAAAGTGTGAGGTCTGCACGAGAATGTATGTGTCCGTGTATATAGATATATATATATATATATATGACACATGGGCACTTTTTTTTTTCTTTTTTACATCTTTACAAAGAGAGAAAAAAAAGCAAACATGACATTTTCAGGCAACAAGACCACAGAATAGCAAGTTAACAAACTCTTTTTTAAATCTATATTTTAAATATGAGGGATCCATACAAAACACTTATAATAAAATACCCATGTTATCAAATCATTTCACAAGAAATACACTGACGCGCTAGGCAGGAAGTACCTTCAGAATTTGGCACTAAACTCCACGGATCTTTTTTTCTTTATAAGACATTTTGCCGAACAACAAAAACACACCTAAATATTGTTTCCCACCAGAGAAATAAAATAATAATGACATTGATGCTTCACAAGCTGACATTTTATTTATATATATATATATATAGATATATTTATATTTATATATATTTTTAGGAATTTTATATAGCTAATTAACCAACAAGAAATTTAGCAAATAGGGACTCCTTTAAAAAAGAAAAGAAAAAAGAGAAAATTATTATAGTAATATGAAAGGCTTTGTCTATTGTTCAAGTAAACTGATTTTTTAGTCTTCTCTTGAATAAAAGAAAGATGAGAACATTTAAGACCGTTAGACTGGTGTGATGAAACCACAACTAAAGTCACGAGAAGCACCGACGTTAACGCAGGTTTACAGGTATCGTTTTTTTTTCCTCCTCTATACATTTAAACAGTAGAAAATATAGGTCATTTCATCATGTGCATTTAAACCACGGATTGTCTATCTGTGAGTCAGTTCAGCAAAAGGTGACACAAGTAGGTAGCATTTCTCCCACCCAAACAGGGCAAATGTCTTTTTTATTTTACCTTTAACTACTCTAGAAAAAAGTGGTTCTATATATAGACTTTGAATGAGAAACTCAGCCACTTAAAATGGCCTTATCAAAAAACTTTACACTGCCTGAAAAATGTAAAAACCACTGCAGAGCTCTGAGAGAGTCTAATATTGATCAGACAGTTTTTGACTCAAAACTGTTTGGAAGTAGTCTTATTTCTCAGAGGAAGTGGCGTGGACCGCTTCTAGCCCGCGCCCCCTCCCTTTCTGTTTTTGTTTGTCGGCGCCAGAAGCGAGACGCCGCCAATTCCTGCGGTGAACTTTCAAGTTTACTTTAAATGAAGCAGAAGAAAAAAAACATAGAGAAGAAGAAAAAATATATGCTGAATGGAAATCACTTTGCCACATGTTTGTTTTCTCCAAAAAAAAAATTAAAAAAACTTTTTTTTCCTTGTTTGTTTTTCATATGAATGCAGCTTTTATATATCTTTTTCACATTGATTCATTTTTCCTACACACCCCTCCCGGAAAACAGATCCAAATGAGGTCACATGCAAAAAAACAAAACAACAACAAGAAAAAAAAGAAAAAAAAAGAAGAAAAAAAAACACAAAAAGAAAGAAAAAAAGTCCAAAAAAAGCGAAAAGTTCAAAAGGTCAGTAGGCGGCGGTGGCGAAGTAGGAGGACCAGGTTATGATCAGGTGAGCTTGGAAAAGACATCAGAAAAACAATGACGGGGGAGTAGGAGGAGGACGATGACACTTTTTTTTTTGTTTGGTGTTTTTGTTTTGTTTTTGTTTTTTTGGTTTGGGACGCCACGACGACATGCTAGGCAAACGATGAGCTAACAGGCATGGAGGATGGGTTGTTCTAAAAGGGGGAAAGAAAAAACAGGGGAGAGGAGAGAGTTACACACAGAGAGCCAGAGCACCACACCACTACAGCATTTTATAAAAATCAGGAGAAACAACAAACAACATCAAACAAACAATGCAAAGAACAGCAACACCACTCATGTTTCATTGATTTTCTTTTTTTCAGCTTTGATTTTGTGGTTTATCATAATGATATTATTATTATTATTATTATAGGTTTACACTGACACCCATTCATTCACACGTACACAAAAACAAAGAACGCTTTATCCATCAGCTCCCGGATGGATGTTGTCCAATTATTTTTTTTATGTTTTCGGGGGTGGGGTTGGGTGGGGGGGTCTGTCATTTATATCAAATTTTAAAGTCCTTTGGAAGGGCGTGGGATAGGCGGGGCTACGAACAAACAAAAAACAGAAAACACTCAAAAAATAAATTAAAAAAAACGCGAGAAAAAGGTAGAAAGTCGCACTACGGATGGAGAGAGGGAGGAGGTGGAAAGAGAGAGAGATGGAATGAATGGATGACCAGCACAGAGCGTTGGAATAAATGACACAGGGAGGGTGGCGTGGGCGGGAGGGTGGGCTTCGAATGGCGGCATGTGCTGCACTGGAAAAAAAAAAAAAAATCCACGAGACTTCTCCACAAGGGTCTACTTTAATGATGAATACTTTATAGGAGTCCAATAACTTAACGATAGGCAATAAATAAAATCCTTTTTTATCTGAGGCAGTAAAAATGTTGTATAAAAATAGAACTGCTTTTTTTACAAATAAAATTTACAGGCCTTTCAGAACTGTGAATTCTTTTTTTTTTTTTTAGTCTTTCATCAAACATCAAGTATTGTCAGTTACCACCTGAAAGCATAAACTCCGTCGTTTTTAAAATAAGAATTAGAATTGTTCACCAAATTCTGGATGTCATTTTGAAATCTTCTGTACCATCCCTCTCAAGACCAATGTGATCCGACCCAGAAAATTAGTTTTTTCATCTTCTGAGAAAAAAAAAAAAAAAACCTGTTTACACCTTCACATAAATAAAAGTTAGAATAATAATAAGATGTAGCTGGAGTGCGTGTTTTTTTTTTTTCTTGAAGTGGTGGACGGTAACTGTGCGGCAGGCTGACGTTGCCGTTAACGGTACTGTAAAGAGGCCACTAATGTTTCGCGGCCTTTGCTCCCGGGTTGCCAGCAGGCTTAGAGGGGTTTCGGAGAAAGCAGCGGCGGCCTGCAACCAACACCGCGGAGGTCAAAGGTCGAATGTGCATATCTGCGTGCGCGTCCAAAAAATAAGAGGGAAAGAAATTGTAAAAAATAAATAAGTCACGGCTCCTTTGTCTTAACCTCGGTTCTGACTAACTGCTCTTCAAAAATGTATAAATAATCACTGAGAAAGAGGAAAAAAAAAGAAGCTTTTTTTGAAATTGAAAAATAGCTACTTCCTTCCATTTTAAAGAAAAAAATTGCACAAAGTCATGGCAGTAATGGAAGCGTTTATGTGTGTCAAAAAATAACTATAATAAATAATAATAATGATGATAATAAGCTAGCATAAAAATCTCCAAACAAAACAAAAAAGTCATGAAAAACAAGAAAAAAAAGGCGTATGTCTCCCTCAGGGTGGTTGTAGGTCGTCTCCCCCTCCATCCCTCCCTCCCTCCCTCCCCTCCCATCATCAACCCCCCAGTCCCAGTGTGGAGGTCGTGGCTCGATTTGCGGTTTTGTTTTTTTGTGGGGGGGACTTACCCTAGCAGTGCTAACATGGGGAGCAGAAAGACCCTAGTGCTAAGATCAGTACGGTTTGCTGTCGTTCTTGGAGCGCTTCAGCTGCACCTTCAGCCGCTTCATGCCGATCTGGAAGCCGTTCATGGCCTGGATGGCGGCCTGTGCAGAAACGGGATTGTCGTAGCTGACGAAGCCTGAGGGGGAGGAAAGGAAACAGAGGTAACGTGTTAACCTTTTTAACTTACAGCGTGTTAAATATTCTACTATGAGTAAATCATTGCTGGTATCGCGCTACAGACCGAACATCAGGTTTTTACAAAGACGTTAAAGTTAATTTATGCTTTAAGTGGACGTACATATGAGGCGTTTAGTTTTCCAAACGCCGACATTTTCCATAATTTCATGGACATGTGAACATACCATAATGCCGCGTTCACAACAAAGGCAACGCAAGTTTTTAGGGACCATTTCTCACGCGAGTTTCACTTTAGATCCTCCGCGTCACTTTCAAATGAATCAAAGTGAGATGTTAGATGTTAGAGTTCTACGTCAAGGCTGGTGGATACGGTAGCTACAGACGGCTAACGGCGTATTCACGTCAAAATAGAAGCCAAATCTTTATTGTCATTACATACAGAGTCAACATTGAGTCCACGCAATTTGTGGACGGGAGATGTGACTAAAATTATGGTGAAGACAACAATCGCGTATCCACGAATAACTTTGTCGAAGACTATCTTTGGTGATTGGAGACAGAAATGGCGGTATGACTGATCACACGGTAAGAGTTGTGCAATTAAATGATCATTTCTTTTATTTTTGGTGTGAACATCCCATAATTCTGCGTTCACAACAAATACAAAGTTTTTGGCTCACTTTAGATCCTCCGCGTCACTCGTGCGCGTTACTTTAAGAATGACTCAAATGACAAATGGCGTCAAAATTAAAACATTCTCATCATTTCTAAATCAATAAATAGAAGCTGTAATATATTTACAGACCAAGCATCGCGGAAGAGATGACTTCAGGTTCACACCGAAATGGAAGCGACAAAGTCAATGCGAAGGCACGAGTATAAACGATTTCGCCCTAGGTGATACGACGCCGTGTGGTGACGCGACATTCACACGTCTGAAGGAAATTTTGCATGGCCTTGTGTCGCACTCCTCACACTATCTTGATTTTAGTGGGATGTTAACGGGATGTTATCGTAGCTGTACGTGTTAATACATTTTCTATGTGGCGTTCAGTTTTCCAATTACGAAGCAATAATTGTTCTTACTTTAGTCAACGTTGAGATTAATTTTTACAAATTCTTCATTCCACTCACGGTTTTGAACTGATTTTGTTTGTAATTGCGCTGCGTAATAAATTCTCGTCGTGTTTAGAGTTAAGGCAGCATAGCATTTACCGGCTAGCAGGCTACATTGGCCGATATTCCAAACAGTAGTATGTTACACCTTAAAAATATCCCCATCTGTATATCTTAAACCTAACAAGCTGAACATCTGCACACTAGCTAGTTACATTAGCCGTCGCCACCCTGTTGTGTTCAAACCAAAGTGAGCTTTGTGTCGTCAGTTTCCATTATTAAAAAATTAGCATCGATTATGACAAAAGTAAAGATGATTGTTTATTATTTTTGTTGTGGAAATCACAGATACATCTGCAAACCAAACGCCACGTCATGTCATGTGAAACATTTGCGTCACGTTTTATGCTAACTCCAGACAGCTGAGATATTGATTCAAATAGTTTGATGCCAAATCATGGAATAATGTCCAGTCGGCAAACTAGCTCCAAGCATGAGTCAGCATTCCCTCATGTTCTGTTATAAGACTGTTAATTTCACCAAAAAAAAGACAGTTTGCTCATTTAGAGAGCAAGCAGATGGTAGCTATCTTGTGTCTGCTAATGTTCCATGATAAATTCTGTTTCCTGAGAGAATAATAAACATGTTTATTTTATATTTGCTGGATCGGAGGTCTAGAACTGAGGCAGTTTGAGGCAGACCTGGATGAGCAGTAGGAGAAAACATTAATGGATAATGAGGCCAAGGTACAGATGATTGCTGACCTCCATCTCCCTCTTATTGTTTATGTTGGCGTCTCTTAAAATAGAAGCAATAATTTCCCATAATCCTCAGTGCTTCCTGTCTGACATAACAATAAGAATGTTTTCAGGCCTTTTCTCTTTGATTCATGCCGTAGAGCTCTGCAGAATATTTTCCTCTAAATCTGCATCACAATATAAAATACAGGCTTAGGCCGAGCCTCGACTTCTTTATTTACAGCAATTATACCGTCTCAAAACGAAGGTAATAATAAACTCACTTCGTGAGACGCCCGCGCCATGTTTGTGTGTCTGGAGATGTGATTTATCTGGTTTACATTTACATTCAAATACACCACTGGTGCACAGTGAGAGAAGATTAAACTTTAATGACTCCTGCGGGGGAAGTGGGCTGTTGCATCGACAAATAATGAAAGAATAACGCTCTTGTAAAATAAATAAAGAAAGGTTTAGAAACATGTGAAGCATCATGACTTCAATCCTGCAACAGCTCCTGATACCAGAAACCATTGCTGGCGAAGAAAACGTCGAGGTAAATTTTTCGTTTTTGTCGTGGCCGTCTCTCACTAGCGCACACTTCATCCGCTCTCGCGATAAAACCCAGAGTAAAGTCCTCGTCCTGTTGTCTTACACCCATCCTCACCCCCCACCAATGCCCGTCCTTCCCCGAGCTATGCTAGGTTTACTCCCGTTAGCCTGTCTGAGTTTGGACACGAGGAACGGACGCACGCTCTGTTTACATGTACGACATCAACATACGTTTTATCTTTTGATGCATTTCCCTTTGGGTCGGAGGCTTTGTTGCTCATGTAAGTCAGGTAGAATCTGAGAAGAGACACCTGCTGTCCCAGTTCAGGATGGATCCCCTTAAATCTCTTCATTTTAATGGATTCCATTAATTGGCTGGGACGTAAACCCTGGAACGCGTGTGTTCTGTGCAGCCCATAATATCCATTTGTGTCCCTTGAGGATTAAAATGACTTCTACTTCTGGGAATAACTTCCTGGAAAAAGTTTTGGCGCTAATTGTTGTACTGTTATTAGTACCAGGGCCGTTCCAGGGCTGGTCTGAAGACAATGAAGAACTCAGAACCAGTTCTTTGAGCTTCCACAGCCAGTGAATCTGTTCCCACAGTAGAACCAAATCCTTCTTTGTCTAGGAACAAGAACCAGCCAGGTTTTGGTGGAACCAGCGTTCCACCAAAACCCATTTTATCTGGCTGCAAACGGGGACAGAACCATAGATATTCTTCAGGATGTTCTACTCTAAACATTTGAAGCCATTTCTTTATGTTTTTTTCATTTGGCCTTAGTGCATTCATGCTCTATGTCGATGTAAACAAGGCAATAATCTGATTATGTGGAAACGTTTCACATGATATGAACATGGCAGCTTCTGAAGGACCCAGCTTGGACTGGGACCTCGTAAAGGTCCAGGCCCTGAATATAAAAGAAAAAAAACTATAGGCATTTATGTGCCGTCCTGTTTTTCAGGATTAAATATCATTCGCCCGTTCTGCTCCCCTACCGAAGCACTTGCTAAGGTTTGTCTGTTTGTCGATGAAGACTTTGGCGGAGACCACGTTTCCGAAAGGCATGAACATCTGGAGTATGTCCTGGTCTCCAAACTCCTGGGGCAGGTGGTAGATGAACAGGTTGGCACCTTCGGGACCTGGAGGGAGGAGATGCAGAGCGGATATGAGGTGAGTCTGGGTTTTAATTAAACAGAACCGCGGGAGAGGAGCGCTGCATTGTGGCAAACACATTATGGACTGACCTTGAGGTTGTTATTGCTTGCAAACAACATTCTGTGATTATACCCAACATTAAATGGAGATGAAAGCCCCTGATTTTGGTTTAATTATTATATTTGAGCACTCTGCAAACAAAAGTAGTCTCCGTTCTCTCGCATTTAAATCCCTCTTTCAACGGCATGTTCTTTCTGGTAAGAGGGGTCAGGGTCAGGTCCATGCAGGGTCGGATCTCTCAGAATCATTAAACATGTTCCCCGCTGCTAAATGAGGCTGAGAGGAAGGCCGCGTCTTTATCTTCCCGCAAGGGTTCTGAACTCCTGGACGGGTTGTCAGACAAAGAAAGAAAGCATCTTTACAAACGGAACGGAACAAACAGACAGAGTTCGTCACCAGATTTGGATTCAACGCTGAGAGGCTTCTGGGGGAAATCGAACTGTAGACACCCGGTTCTGTATGACTGGGGCACTTACCGCCCCGACAGGTAGAGCGATCAGTTTTACATTCTCTTTTCTACGACACCGTAGAAGTGTGTAGAACCGTGGACATAAATATAACCATTATGTGCCGCTAAAGAAATATCTTCAGCTTTAGACTGAGAGTCACTCCGGTTTTATTGTGGGAGTGTTTTATAGAGTGTGTTTACTTTAACGTACAATCAGTTCTTTATATCTACGGTGTTTTTACAGCAGACTTGTTCCGATCACGTTCGTAGGTTGAACAGGAACGAAGACGAGGAAGACTAGCACGGCCTCTAAAAACCAGCAAAACAAAAGATGTGGATCAAATAGAACTTCTAGAATTATCTTATAAATAAATTTGGACCCAAAGAGGAACCTCATCAAATCTTATAAACTGGACATAAAAAAAATGGCTAATGATAAACATTCATTTCTTACGAGGTACTTTGTCACCAGGAGGATGTATCTTCTTCTTTGTTGGTTTTTACTGGCAAAAAGTTTCTGCATTGTCTTTTTTGCCTTTTCAACCGAAAAAACGTGGCAAGTCTCCAGAGTTTAGTTTGTCCGTTCTGGGCTTCTGTACAAACATTACAGCCTTCATGGAAGAAGACCCGCCCCCTCTGATATAAAAGAGTCATTCTAAACTGACGTTAAGAAAATATAAAAACATATCAAAAACAACCCCCTCAGGTTTTACACTCTGCACCTTTAAGTTTGGGAATAAATAATTAAATATCATTACCTGTAACAGGACGAAACATGTTTTCTAAATGTTAGTCAATAAAATCCAGAGTGCAAGATGAAAGAGGAAAAGAAAAAAAATCTAAGTTTATGTGTTTAGATGGGAAATTTAAGAGAGAAGGTTTAGATTCGATTTAAAGAATAATCATCCAGTGTCTTCATTTTACTTCATTAGCAGCTCAGCTTCCTGTTTAATCATCATCACTTCTTTTAATTGAAAACATTCTCGATGTTTTCCAGAAGTAAAAAAATATTAAAGACACTTGAACGTACGGCGCCATGAAATCCACACTGGAAAACAAAACAAAGGAGTCTCCTCCTTAACATTTTATTTTTGAACTATTATATCAGAGTAGGCTTCGGGGGGCCTCCTAGTGTCTGTTTGAAGGTCTAAAGTAAGAAAGCTGTGAGGTCCCACTCCTGGGGGGTCTCCTCCAGGCTACTGACCCTCTTTCTGGCTGCCTGCAGCTCCTTGCTGCTGCAGCAGCGACTGGCTGTAGAGGGTGGGCAGCGCGGCGGCGGCGTACTGCTGGATCCCTGAGTAAGCCTGCGTCAGCGCGTCCATGGTGCCCGCCGTCCCGTTGGTAAGCCCTGCGCCACCCAGGCCTCCGTTGAGAGCCGCCATACCTGAGAGCATTTGAGCAACTTTACATAAAACCCAACAATAAAGAAAGAAGAATGCACTTACTCGTTAGCGCTCCCACTGAAGGTTGTGTTTTTACCACACAGACACACACAGACACACACGTCACCAAACGCCAAACACATCTACGCGGACTGGACACACACATCAACACAACACACACACACACCAGAGAACAGGACGCACACTAAACACAATAAAGTATGAAGGTCGCTGATGACAGCCAGAGCTGCTCCCACACCAGGAGCTCGCTGTGATGCATGCAGGCAGAAACACGCTAATAAAACTTGTGATGATAAAAACACCATAAACACATGAAAAACACCAGACTACCAGGGGCGTAGCTGGGAATACAGGGCCACCTCGAGGGGCACAGCCCCCCTGGCAGCCCCCTTAAACTAAAATCTGCTTTTTTACATTGTGATTCCAGATTTCAATTATTTTAAAGTGTTCAGCACAAGACTAAGAGGGAGGAGCTAAATGAAATGTAAGTTTGCATTATGGGTAGTGTAGTAACCTACGTTCTTGTCCTTCATTTTTTGGCCAAGTTGAGCTTGAATAACGTGAATAAAGGGAAATTATTCTCGTCACACTATTCACACCAAGGAGGCTTTTGGCTTGGTGTTTTTTTTATGTGATCACATGTTGAAGAAAATCTGTGCACAATCAGAGAGACGGTGAGGAGCTGAGAGGAGGGTTACTGCTTGTTTGAGCCGAGCTTCGAGGTGGTTCAGTCATCTGCCTAGGACCCCCCTTCAGAGGACTAGACCCAGAACATGCTGGAGGGATTATAAATCTCATCTGGTCTGAGAACGCCTCGAGATCCTCTGGGAGGAGCTGGAAATCGTTACTCCTGGTTCAGACCACACAGTATTTTGGTCGATCCCAGCGCCGTTCTCGCCGTTTGAACCCAAACGTTCTTTGACATCGCGTCAGGAGGCGGGTCAATCACGGCTACAGAAGCGTTCATCTGCTGGTGGTCTTCTGTCCGGATTGGGTTTTGAATCGGTTCCTGGGTGTCGCGAAGAGGACGCCGTCTGTCGTTCAAAGAGAAATTGAGGGGCAGTCGTCGCCACATTTCAAGCGGCCTTCCTTTGTCATCGTTGTTCCCACTGGGTCCACTCTTCCATCCTACTGGTCAACTTCTGAACAGGTAGTGAAGCTTTAAAAATAATTGGCTATTTAACATTTTCCTGATTGTTTTGGTGGACGCATCGCTGTCCGGTGATTTTGTCATACTTCAAGACCCAGTGGTTTCTTGTTCCCTCCATGTTTTGACCTCTACAGGGTATTTTTCAGCAGCTTCAGTTTCTGTCTTCTCTGAACCCGGCAGCACCGGACGTCTGGAACGCCCTGCTTGGCCTGCCGTCACCACGACGACCCGCAGATAGCGGATAAAATGATCGGATGGATGGAGCATTGGAATTCAGCGGGAAGGATTCAGAAGCGATTTTAACAGAACTTTGTGGAGTGGTGGGCGTCGCCCAATCTACCTGAACACACATGTAGGAATGTTGTTAGAATCCAGGTAACACATAAGCCCAAACATAAAAGCAAACGGCGCAGGTAAGTATTTAAGAAAAAAAAGGATCCATAAAGCCAGATTTATTAGTCTGATGGCTACTTGGATTTTAACGCGTTGGTGCTGATCCGTGTGGTCCCAGAATCGTCCGGATTTACGTCGTAGAAGAACCTCACTTTTTCTTTCCTGCGACGTCTCACTCTGGGGTGAGACAGCCGGCGTGTGGAGCGAGGAGGTCTAGGAAGTGAAGGAACGCAGCTGTTACACTCATTAGCTGCTTGTAACGGCTTAATATCACAGCGGGGGGGCAGCGGGTCTGCGGGGGTCTGACATCGACTCGGCGTCCCGTCGTCTCACCCTCAGACAGTGAAATAAATGATCACCGCCGAGCTCCAGATTATAGGTCACTCATTCATTCAGGAATAATTGCACTGGTGACCTTTGCAATTCAATTAAGGGCTGGAGGTGTTTAAATGAGGTCAGTCGCTGGTGGAAGGGGCGACGAGGAGGGGGCAGGATGAGGAGTGAGGGGCTGGCCGGGACGAAAGGGGATGCAAAGCGGTCCATTCCGTTTGAAAGGTGTGTGCGCGGCGTTTCCGTACCTGCGCGCAGACACGTCTGTGATTTATACTGCGGATGCAGCTACTCCAGCCGGGGAGCGTCGGGAAAGGTCAGCGGAGAATAATGTGGTGGAGGAAGGAAGGTACTTCAGGACCTCCGCTGCGACAACAGCTCTGATTAAGACCCCAGACCAGTCTCCCCAGAGGTCAAAGGCAGGACGGAGGCTTCACGGCTCGGCCACAAGCCGCGTGGGCCGAACAATTCACATGTGGGTAGAAAGAATCCTCCGCTCCGGATCAAAGTCACAGCAGTATCTTATTTAAAGGTCCGTTCATTTAAAGGTAAATAACCTCCACAACCTGCGTCCGCCTGTTCGGTTGGATTTCTGGCTGGATGACGCGGAAATTACTGGAGGGAATGTAGCAGAACTTATGTGAAGAACGGGACAGAGGCCTGGAGAGATTCCATGTTTGTGTAGATGTGGACAGATCTCATCATTAAACTGATTGTTTACATCACGCCGTCATCGGAGATCAGAAGGATCACGCCGTGTTCAGGTTGAATGGGGGCGGAGCCAGGAATCTTTTTCTTTCTTAATCAACGCTAATAATGCAACTGCATCTTTTAAAAACATTTTCTGCAGTTTGATAAAAAGATCGTAACTTTTTTCTATAAAGCCTTGTTGTTGGGCAAAAATATCGACAATGAAAAAGTTACATTTCAGCATAGATCAAAGTAAATTCAGAACTTTCTTTTTATATTTTTTTTAGAATTTTATATCCTTTTTATAAAATTACAAGAGAAGTGGACATTTTCGTTTCTCTTCTTTTTTTTCGGTATATTTTTTGTTATTATTTTCAACCGCTCTAGTTTCAACCGCTCTAGTTTCAGTTAACTTCTACACTTAAAAACATTTTCAAACAAAACTTCTGGTTTCTCTTAATGAAAGGCAGCATAATTAATAAATCCACTATGATGTTTGTAATATTTCTATAACCCTCTACATATTTATGCCACTATTTTGTAAATCAGGTGTCTTTTCGTCACACGTACCATAATATTTTGACATTTAAATACATAATTAAATATTGAGCAGGATGATATTTATTTTGCTCGTAAACATCATATTTAATATTTATCAATTAAATGTAGAAAGTTAATACTTAGTAGAACATTTGTAAAAAATGTTAAAAATCACATGTCGTATCTGTTGGGCCGGAAAATCAACATATTTGTATTATCTTGTTAGCTAATAGGGTATTTTTGCACAAATGTTTTAAATCTGGAATTTTTTGGGAATAGATTTTTCACATTTTGTCTTCACATTATGAAACTCTTCTTGGTTTCTACGCGTCGTTACTTTCCCTCTAAGTTGTCTGGTTGGAGTTTTGCCTTTTGGCCGCTTACATCGCCGTCATAATGAAGGTCTTTGTAAAGATGACAGGAAACACAATGAGGCAACAAACAAACACAAGATATCAAACAACAAACGACAAGAAGACGTGCGAGGCGACAGCGAGCGTAAACCAGGAAACAACCAGGAAGCAGATGGAGAGATGGAGGAATAGATGGATGGATGAGAGATCTGTGGTCAGATAATGTCATCAAGTCGCCGCCGCTCAGTGAGTTAGGACAAATTGTTTTAAAGTCAAACCCGGATGGAGAGAGACGACAGCAGGAACCAAACTCTGGTGTTACAGACACTCAAACGCCAAGAAGGTTTCGTTCTACAGAACCATCTGTGAGAGTTCAGTGGCACAAATGAAGAAAAAAGTATTCTTCCTGCGATTAGATTATTTAAATATAACACGACCACACGTCAGGAAGACGTCGATGAGGAAGAGGAGGACAAGCTTATCGTAGCTTCCTTCCTGTCACCATTGGTTTTACGAAGTTTCTTTGACTATTGCGTTTACTTCATTCTTTGTTGATAAATGAAATAGTGGAAGGAGAAGTTGTTTGTGTGGTTCTGAGGAGACTGTTGAACAGAGGCTACGCGTAACTCACGCGTGACTCACGCGTGACTGACGCGTGACTCACGCGTGACTGACGCGGATCATCAGCGTTTTCCCTGTTCGGTGTGAACGAGGCGGAGGAATCCACCATTTCCATGTGACCTTTGACACAATCCTAGTCATTAGGTTGGACGACTGCACGGGTTTATCCTCAGCTTTTGTTTTAAAATATTAAATGAAGCATATTGGAAATTTAGGTCTTTTCACAAATTCTGAATTTGTTGGTTTTAAACAGTTTCCTTTAAATTTGGTAAGTTTTAGAATTAAATATGAGAAAGTGTGAACAGATATGTGAATGATGATTACGTCGTCTCTCTGCATCCACCCACAGGTGGTGGCAGCGGCGTTGACAGAAGATGTTCGGAGGTGGAGGTGAGGGTGGAGGTGGAGTGGCTGGTGACAGGGTGAATACTCACTGTTGATGCTACCTGCTAGTGCATTTATGTTGTTCAGGCCCACGGTGGCGCCGGCCAGGCCCTGCAGAGTGCCCAGAGAGGTCAGAGTGTTCATGGCGCCGGCGTTGGAGCTGGCTGTGGTACCCGCTGCACGGTGTAGAATAAGAAGGGGGAGGGGAGTAGGGATGGGAGGAGGATGAGGAGGGTGAAAAGAGGGGTAAAAAGGGAAAGCAGGAGACAAGGACACAGCGCGGGTTATACCTGAGGAAATCTCAAGGCTCTTCCTGAAGAGGCTTTCTCATGAAATGAGGCAGAAAGTTCTACGATTAGATGCAACATCAGAGACGCTCCATTATTGTCACAGAATAAGTGAAACCGCTGTGGAGACGACTGGTTTCCTGTCTCCACCAGACGAAAACCTTTCATAATGCAGAAGTGTTCAGTAGCCTTGGCGGAGGTTATGCTCTCTGCAAACATTCTGTAGCTGCTTAAATTGTCTGGTCAGATTTGTTGGAGCACAAACGGATCTGAAGGGTCGTGAAGACGCCGACTAATGGAGAACATGCCTCTCTCTGTGAATAAAAGAAGCTAGCTTAAGAAAAATTATCCCGATGCAACCAATTTCCTCCACAGTGATTTCCTTTTTTAAGGACAGACGATTGATGGCAAGTAGCACCTTAAATTAATTACTCAAGTTGTATCACCTTAACCAAAGAAATAAGAGAGATCTATATCTATATCTATGTATGTATATATACATATGAAGATGAAAAGACATCTACAGTTTAGAAGAAGAGAGCGGTGTGCTTTTTTTCAGGTGGAAATTGATGGTTCGCTGCATTCAAGGTGATGCTGTCATTAAAAACAAACAGACAAAGTAAAAGAAGACAATCAGAAGAGACTTTTTATGCTTGACACGTAATGTGTGGGAGATTTTTCTCCTCTGTCTTCATTCTGAACATTTTCCCCGGAGCACAGTTGTAATCATTGGACACCGACACACACGTCACTTCAACACAGCGGACGCAAACACACACACACATACACCTGGAGACGCGCCAATGTGTGAGATGTTTGCCATTCATGGAATGTGAGTGGTGGTGGGTGGGATGGTGGGTGCATGAAGCTCACAACCTGCTGGTTTCAGACAGAAAGAAGAGCATTCAGAGACCCTAAACCTTCGCTGAGGTGGAGCAGCCCCTCCAGACGCCCCTCCCTCACACCTACAACTAACTTCTGTCGTACGGACAACAGCTGTTCCAGAAGAGTCAGTATTTCCTCTCCACTTCCTCCCATCGCCGGTATTTTTGAGGGGAGTTTCATGCATATCTGTGGACAACTTGTGGAGTTTTAATAGCCCCCCTCACGGCCCAAAAGTCAATGCCCGCTTTGACGCTGAGTTGACCCCAAACATGGAGACAGCGGTCTTTGCGTTCCCCCGATTACACAGGAAGTCAACGCAAAGCCGTGAGCTGGTGCAAACGTGCGCCAGGAAAAAATGAAGGATGGAACACAAATGGTATAAATGAGACGAAATTCAGGAAACTTGGCTGGACAATTTTCGTGAGGTTGTGTCGCAAAAGCCAACGTTGAAGTTCCCCCGACGTCACAACATCAGAACCTGAGTTGGACGTTGATGAGGAAGAGGAGGAGAGGCTCATGTGGACAGATGAATGAAGGCGTTTGGTTTTCTGGCGTATTTGTGACGTCCACAACAAATAACATACAACGGTCCGGAAAGAGACGATGTTGGTAAAATGTTTATAATTCTTTACGTTCACCGTTTCCAGAAGAGAAGGGCGGATACTCGCAGCGTGAATAGATTGAGGTGAACGTATTGAAGATACTTCCATACGTTAGCTGCGGTTATAGCATACAGCCAAGATGAACGTTTCCCCTCATCGATTTTGTTCTGACTTCAATTTTATTAAAATCCATAAACTTCGTAGACGGAAATAGCGCGCACAAAAAAAAAATGCTGTTTATGATATACTTCCCCGCTCTGCACGATCAGTAACAATAAGAATCCTTGAATGTACGATCATTTCATACATTTTTGACTTTTATAGCTAAGTTATCTTATTCTAATCAATTTTCCAACAAACAAGGGTTTGGACCCTGAAACGGTGTTTAGGTATCTTCTCACGCGACGTCTTTTCAGCCGATCTAACTTTAACGAATGATGAAATCCCGTTTCACTGAGGGCATCAGGACGGTGCGTCTGCAGAAGGAGATGCGTTTGTTACTGTAGTTTCACTGTTTTCCAAATGTATTAAAGTATGAGGAAGTAGAACTTTGACATAAATGCGTAGTAAATGGAGGTTATACGATCTACGATAGAGTCAGGAAGTAAAGTTTGTCCAATTTTCCCCGACGTTTGATCATTTCAAGTCTCCGGTGTGATGTCATCCATCGGGCCGCGTACCCAACCATCTGAGCAGGTTCATGCCGACGTCTGCAGAAGTTCTTGAGTGATCAGACCAACGGAGATATTTTTACCTCAGCGGTAGAAATGTAATCTCGCAATTTGACCTTGAGCTGAAACGCCGCTTAGAGGAAACGCTGTGATAAAGGAAGCAGGAGTGCAACGGCCCAACGCGTCTCTGTTTTCACCGACTCATGCAGGACTCCTTCAATTCTCCTCCTCAAGGTTGGACTGACATGCAGCGTCAGAAGGAGAGAAGGGGGAACAGGAGGAGAGACGAGGAGCTCCTGCCAGCGCCGACCGGCTCGCTGGAGGCAGGAAGCGGGATGGAGGCGCCGTGGAGGAAGAGGAGGAGCGGTGGAGGGGCGAGCAGGAGGGGCTCTTTCATATTCATGCTCTGTTGGGAAGTGCGCTTGGAAAAGGAGACGGCGAAACCGGGGCTGGTGGAGCGAGGCCGAGCCGACGTGAAAGGAGAGAATGACGGAGCAGAAACAGGAAGCTTGTCAAAAGAAGGACGGCAGCGAAAGACGAGGGCAACGAGAAGGAACACAGGGAGGAGGAGGAGGAGGAGGATGAAGCACTGTGGGGATAGAACCTGTAGGTGGCGATATTTAACCAGAGGCCAGACAACAACCTGGTCGCTTTCAAAGCAGACACAAAAAACAAACTGTCTGCTGGGACATCCTGAACTTGGCACACCTGTACCTGACGGACACATTTAAGCACAGAACACACAAACATGCACACGCACACACAAATACAGGGCGTGTATGACGGGATGGCATGGACCACATGGTGAGCATGGACAGGAGGACAAGCTGGTCTGCTGAGATGGAGGTGTGAGAGGCGGTGGACACACACACCATGGCCATGTGCCTGAAGGGTCAACGACACGGACGGAGGTCTGGACAATGGAGATGGTTTCGGCAGCGGTGACTGGTTGATGGTTTCTGTGATGGCGGTGGAGTGCCGGGATCACAACACTGGTAATGGTAACGGTGCAGAGCGGAGGCAGGCGTTGGCTCCCCCCCGGCGTTGGACCCCCCAACCTTGAGTGGCTGCGGTGTTACCTGGGCTGGCCAACGCTCCCAAGGAGGCGGCAGTGGAGGACAGGGGGTTTGCGGTGGAGGGATTGGCTGAGTTTTGGGCCGCTGCTGCCGCCGCCGCTAAAGTGGCCAGGTTCTGCAACTGCAGAGCACTCATACCTGGAGAGAGGAGCCAGAGAGGGAGGTGTCAAACCTGGGGAGCGAGGCTGAGGCGTGGCTGGCGGGCCTCGGCCGCCCGGCGTCCCGGGGAGGAGAGGAGTAAGGAGGAGAGCGTGGATGCGCTGCGCTGAAGCTCCTCCCCCTCCGTGTGTGGAGGCAAACGCCGCGGCAGCTGATTCTGCTAACAAGTCCCAGATGTGTTTTAAATCACTAAAAGCAGCTGTTGTGGTGTTTAGGTTTGGTGCTTTTCTCTGAGGCCCAAATAATCTCCATGATTTAGTCAAAGCTCTGTTTTTCTGTGGAAGCAGCAAAGCTCGGCGGAGACGCCTGGACTAAAGAGGAGAGGAGGCTCCACTCCTGGTCGAGTCGGTCTGCCGGCTCTGCCAATTACATCACCAGAGATTCCACTACAAACAAAAGTCTAATTGCTCCATAAAAATCATGATTGCAGCCTGATTGATATGGGACTTTTGAGGCTGATTCTGAAATTCAAAGTTATAAAAAGGCAGATTAAGGCGCTTATGTTTCCTCTCACACCCCCCCGCCCAGGGATTACAGACAGAAGAGAGTATTTCAGCTAAATCTGGCTAATCATGTTTATTTATTTCCTGTTTATCTGTCAACATGGTGTCCGTCAAATGAAGTAAAGATTTAAATAATCAACCAGAAAATGAGTCTCCACCAAGTCTTTGGGTGGAAAAAGTCACTTTGTGCCGATTGGACCTGATGATTCTTACTTATCACTAAAATACTCCACTATTTAATCTTTCTTTTTAAGTTTCCCACTATTCTACGTTTTTGGAAAGTTTTACTTTATTTTATTTGGAAATTAAACGGAAATAATTAAGTAAAGTACAAATACATGAAATTTGTGCTTAAGTACTCTACGAGAATAAAAGTACTTCATCAGCTTCCTGTCAATATCAGTCAGGCTCTAACCACAATGATTGACACTTTAGGCCCCTCCCTAAATATTCAACTCTAATCAAACATGAGCATGTGTGTGTGTGTGTGTTTGAGTGTATATATGTCTGTGTGTGTGTGTGTGTGTGTGTGTGCAGGTGTGTTTATATATATGAGTCTGTGTGTGTGCAGGTGTTTATATATATGAATGTGTGTGTGTGCAGGTGTTTATATATATGAATGTGTGTGTGTGCAGGTGTTTATATATATGAGTGTGTGTGTGCAAGTGTATATATGAGTGTGTATCTGTGCAGGTGTATATATATATGAGTGTGTGTGAGCAGGTGTGTGTATATGTGAGTGTGTGTGGGTACAGGTGTGTATATATATGAGTGTGTGTGAGCAGGTGTGTGTATATGTGAGTGTGTGTGTGTACAGGTGTGTATACATGAGTGTGTGTGTATACAGGTGTGAACACCATGAGGTCAGACCCTTGAATCATGGCAGCAGGAGAAGTTCTTACCACGGAGAGGAGCTTCCTGGGACTGATGGTCATGTCAGAGTTAGAGGGGGGAGACTGTCAATGTGAGGCGTATGTGTCGTATATACAGTCTGGGTGTATATACAGTACCATGGAAATACACACACACACACAAACACACACACACACACACACACACACACACACAGGTACGAGTAGACACACACACAAACAAACAGGACACCATGAAGAAGATCCCTCTGAAGGCGGCTGAGATCCTTCAAACAGACTGGAGTCTCAGTCCTGATGGTTTCATCTGAACTCTTTTCTCACACGATCATTTCCTCCAGCTTCTGGAATCTTTTATTCCTTCACCAGGTGGGAATAAAGTCGACGTCATGTCTTCCATCATGTTTGTTCAATGATCTCAGATCTCCACTAATTCAGGAAAGAAACGGCGAGCGAGACACGAGGCTGTCCTTCTCCCTCTTCCTTCTGTTCCTCTTCCACGCCCATCCTGTCTTTCTTTTCCAAGTCCTCACATCTCATCCAAGTCCCAATCTTGTTCTTTTCCTTTCATCCCCTCATTCTTCCACTCTCCTTTATTTTCTCTCTCTTCTTTTCCTTTTAGTTTCTTTTACTTGAGTTTTTTTTTCCAGTTACTTCCTCTTTTATTCTATCTTTTATTTACTGATTGTCGTCACTTATTCTTTTCCTGCCGTGACTTTATTCCTCTCTCTCTCCCCGTTAACTATAATTTACTTCACTAAGTATCTCTTCTTTCTTTTTAACCTTCCTCTCCTTGTTTCCTCACACTTTCTTTCACTCTGATTTCCTTTCCTTCCTTCCTTTAACTTCTTCCATGACTTTTCGATTTCCTCCTCGTTTTCTCTCTCTCTCTTCCTCCATTTCCTCATCACCACTGTCCATATCTCAACCACCTCATCCCTCTTCTTCCCTTCACTCTCTCTCCTCTCCTCCCGCCATCTCTGTTTCTTTCCCCTTCCTTCCTTCTTTCTCTTTCCCTCCATCTTTTACTTCCTTCCAGTTTCCACGTCTTGCCTCCCACTTCCGACCCTCTTTCCCATGTCTTCTCTTGCCTCTTCTTCACCTCCCTCTTGTTTATTTGCCCTCTCCTCTTCCTCCAGACTGAGGACTCCCCTCCATCTCTCCCTCTTGCCCTCCTTCATGAAGCGATCCTTCCTTTCGTTTGTTGAGGTTATCTCCCTCATTGAACGTTTCCCAGCAGTCAGACGGAGCAGCAGATAAAATAACTGGGTTAGAGGGAATCGAGTGGCGAGAGAGTGAGAGAGAGAAAGAGAGACAGAGAGAGAGAGAGAAAGAGAGAGCGAGAGAGAGAATGAGAGAGAGAGACAGAGAGAGAGAGAGAGAGAGAATGAGAGAGTGAGAGCAAGAGAAAAAGAGAGAGAATGAGAGAGTGAGAGCGAGAGAGAGAGAGAGAAAGAGAGAGAGAGAGAGAGAATGAGAGAGAGAGAGAGAATGAGAGAGAGAGAAAGAGAGAGAGAGAGAAAGAGAGAGAGAGAGAAAGAGAGAGAGATGGCACAGAGACTCTCTGAGACTAACACAATCTACTTCCCACATCTCGCTCTGAGTATCCGAGTATCCGGGCGGTGCAGATGGTGCGTGAGCGACGGAGGACGTGTGCGAGCGATCCGAGCCGCCTGAATGGCGGAGCCTCTCCACCGGGCCGGCGTTGGCTTGACTGAACGCTCGTTGGCGTAATTGAAGCGTCTCAGCTCTGCAGCTCCTGGTGTTAAAGAGCGGCACCAGATGTCACTCAGCTGCGTCACATCTCCTGCCAATCACTGATGCTCAGCCGCTCCCGCTCACAGATGGAGGACCGACAGATCTCCACATTCACACACCGTCACTCAGCCCCGCTTCCAAATCCCACAGCCTATTTATCCGTGCGAGCGAGTGTTTGTAGGGAAATGTGTCTGCAGCCAGGAAATTTAAATCAGCCTGAGGGAAATTGCAAAGGACTGAGACCCGAGGGACCGACGCCTGAAGGATACAAGACGGGCCTCGCCATTTTAAAAACTCCCACCGCGCCCACAGCCGTTATTGTTTCTTGGCAATATCCCGGTTTCCTCGCGTCAACTGACTTAACAGCACACAATTAGGAGCTGGCACCTCCTTAAGACGCTCACAGAAGGGAGGAGGGGGAGGAGGAGGAGGAGGGTGGTACCACAGAGTGTGAAGGCTGGAAGGTGAGAAGAAGAAGAATCTGGGAGTGAGGAGGAGGGTGGGAGGTGTCGCCAAAGAGAGGCTTAAAAATAAAAGAGGAGAGAGAGAGGGAGAGAGGAGAGAGAGAGAGGGAGCGAGAGAGAGGAGAGAGAGAGAATCTAAACTGTAAATAACTTACTGTTAAAATCAAAGTAATGAGCCGTCTGCATCTAAGCTACTGTAAAATGACATAACAGTAATTTACAGGCTCCATTGATATTAAGTATAGTATCAATAGTGAGGTAAATATATTTTTTATGCTTTTATTGCTGGTCATATCGGTCATTATATTATCTTATAGTATAATTACTTACTGTAATTGTCTACAGAA